>BQNB010075900.1:0-31325 GCA_026074375.1 Tanacetum coccineum | reverse complement strand
GCATTTTAAGTCCGTTTTTGGTTATTTTAGCTCGTTTTTAAAGGTAAAAGGTATGTGTAATTAAGCACATACCAATGCCCCATACGTCAAAGATCTCGCATACTTGAATTACATTTTGAGGCATTTCATCTTTTTGCGAGATTTTGCCTTGACGTTGACAAGCGTCACACCGTGTGACCAAGTCATGGGTATCTCGGTAAATAGTTGGCCAATAGAAACCAGAATCAAAGACTTTCTTAGCGGTGTAGTTGGCACCAGGATGTCCCCAGGTGGGTCTATTATGGCAAGCCATGAGGATATCAACGACTTCTTGGCCGTAAACACATCGTCTAATCATTTGAATTGCATAAATCCTAAATAAGTAGGGGTCGTCCCAAAAATAATGCTTAACATCCTTAAATAATTTTTTCTTTTGTTAGAACGACATCCCTTTAACAATAAAATTCTCCGCATGGTAATTTGCAATGTCAGCAAACCATGGGGTACTAGAATCTCCATGAAAAGATATCATTCCAAGAGTTTCGAGAGGAAATGTTTCATTATATTCCTTTTTCTCGAGATCACCTTGATTAGGGTTCTCTAATCTAGACAAATGGTCGGCCGCGAGAATAATGACATCGAATTCTTAGAGTAGGAGAATCCACAGGAGCAATCTTGACTTAGCAAGAAAATACTTTAGAGCCAAATGGTCCGTATACATTATGGTCTTCGATAAGACTAAGTAAGGCTGGAATTTCTCGAAAGCAAACACTACGGCTAATAATTCTTTTTCCGTAGTAGTGTAATGTGCTTGAGCATCCGTCATGGTCTTACTAGCATAGTGTATAGGCTGAAATGTTTGGTCTTACGTTGCCCCAAGACTGCACCTACCGCGTAATCACTAGCGTCGCACATAATTTCAAATGGTAGGTCCCAATCGGGGGCAACTAAAATCGGGGCTTCGGTTAACTTCTTTTTAAGTATGTTATAAAGGAGAGGTCACAGGTTCGACCCCTGTGACCTTTCTTTTTTAAAAAATTTTTATTTTATTTTTTATTTGAAAAAGCTAAAGTACCAACTAAAATAAGAACTTTTTGTGAAACAACTTTTTCTAAAAAACTTAAAATAAGCTGGAAATAAGCTACTTAAAGGTGACAGTTTAGCTACTTGAATACTTAGAAAATTGAGCCAAACTGTTTGGGCTTTTTGGACTCAATAAGCTAACTAGAAAACTAATGAGCTGAAAAATACTAAGTCTTGCACCTAATAAGCTATAAGGAGTACAAATAAGCTAAGTAAAATAAGCAGAAAATTAAGACAGTTGACTTAAAAAGAGGCAGATTCTAAAGAAATATGACCAACTTTAAGCTAAGCTAAAAGACAAATAAGCACTCTAAATAAGCTAGAAACCTGAAACAGATAGGAAACTAAACTCACATGACTAAAATAAGCTAGAATTAAGCAAACACACCTAAGAAATATGCTAGAAATTAGAATTGAAAAAGACAGATTATGCTAATTTGCTTATGGATTTTTGGATTATAAAGGACAATAAGCTACTGCAGACCTAGATTTAAGCTACTAAATGATGACAAGGTATAAAACTAAGCTTAAACAGATTAAGCTTGAACCCTAATGAGCTTAAGCTATCAATTTTAGACCATAAATCAAGCTTAATCTAACCTAACTTTTGCTTTTGAAAACTGGACTTTGAACTTTTAAGAACCTATGACAGATATGACTTAAACTTGAATGACAAATGCAATTCTAAGACTAGCTATATTTTATCCTGCATCAAGGAGTTTGATAACCTCATGAATTTTTAGATTCACCCTTCTTTGATGTTGGACCGCCGGTTTGAAGTCATCCTCTATTAACATTTTGTGAGTACAAAATTGAGGGTCGATTCCCTTAATGTCGGATATTTTCCAAGCGACGGTATGCTTGTGCGACTTTAAAACCTTTAGAAGGCGGTCCTTCTCATCGTCTTTTAAGTCTCTAGCGATTATAATGGTTAATTTATCGGTTTCTTCTAAAAATGCATATTAAAGATGAGACGGTAAATCCTTGAGCTCAAGCTTTGGAGGATCATCAATAGAAGATTTAATCGTTTTAATTTCCTCAAAATGAAGTTCTTTTGGAGGGAGAGGAGATGATGGATCATCGTTTAATAACTTCTCGAGTAGAAGAAGGTCTCCCTCCGGATCAAAGTCGGCATCATCAATTCTCGGTGGAATTGAATCATTTGTAAGCTTCGATTTCTTCCAAAATGAAGTCACCTCCCTCAAAAGGAGTGAGAGAGGGGGAAGTAGTAGAAAGGATATGATCTAAAGATGGAGTGGGATTGCCACTCGTAGAACTATCTGAAAATCCAGGCACTTCTTGAGCATACTCCTCACATGAAACGTCGATGACATCGATTCAATTAACCGATTCAACATCATTGTAGGAGTTATCCATCCGAAGTTTGACCAGACTTTAAAGAGTATACTTTTCATCATCAACTCAGAGAGTTAATTCTTCACCGTAAACATCAATCAAAGCACGTTTCGTCCTCAAAAAGGGTCTCCCGAGAATTAAGGGAACCCGAGGATCGACAACATAATCAACGACTACAAAGTCAGCCGAAAAATGGAACTTTCCTACTTTTACAAAGACATCTTTGGCAATACCGGATGGACTAGTAGTCGATCGGTCTGCAAGTTCAAGAATCATTTGAGTAGGAGTAAGTTCAGGGAGTGAGAGCTTCTTCCATATGGAAAGAGGCATCAAGTTGATGCTTGCACCAAGATCGGCCAAGGCTAAGCATTCAACTATCTCCGGAAAATCACATGGATAAAGAAACTTGTCGGGGTCTCCAAGTTTTTGGGAAACTTTTTTAGGATAACCGCCGAACAATTCTCATTCACCGGTGTTTTAGCTAAGTCAAACAATTTTTCTTTGTTATTAAGGAGACTTTTAAACATTGAAGCAAATTTCGGCATATGTAGAAGAGCATCCGCGAAACTGAGCTCAAAATGTAATTCCCTAAAGATTTCAACAAATTTCGAAGCTAGATTATCATCTTTTTCACGAAGCTTCTGTTTGTTAGCTCTTGAAGGATAAGGTATATACGGTTTAGGCTTAGGAGCAACAACGGGCTCATCAATTGGAGCTTGAGTTTGGACTACCGGAGGTTGGATGTTTTTGGTACTCGGTTGCACTGTATCCTTTGTCACCTCGGGTTCCCGTTCTACCACCTTGGGAAGAGGTAGAATTGGAGGTCCATCATAAGAAATACCACTTTGGGTGGTGATTGCTTTCAAGTCACCTCTCGGGTTAGCAACGGTGTTGCTAGGAAGTGAACCCGAACCCGAAGAAGAAGCGGTATTCATTTGAAGAAAACTAGTCATCATATTCTTAAGCTCTTGGTTTTGCTGTGACATATCATCCCTTAATTCCTTCTTCATATTACTAATTTGATTTTGCATAGCTCGCATATTAGCGTCGTTGACCTTCATGTAGTTCGAAAGATCATTCGAAGGTCCAACTTGAGCTTGCTGAATCGGAGCTTGATAATTCGGATTTCCTTGATTGTAATTATTTCCTCTGTTTTGATTGTATCCTTGATTCTACTGGGTTTGATTACTTTTTGCAAATTAGGTTTGAGCAAAAAAACCCTGGTGGTCGAAAATTTGGTTAGCTACAACTCTGAGATGGTAATCACGGTATCTTGCCTGATTGTTAGTTTCAACTACGAACTGCTGGAATCATATCCTTGAATATGTATCTCTAAATCCAAAAAAAAGCGTTACCATCAATGACAAGACATTGGTGGTAAGGATACGGGCCACCACAAGTAACACAATTTTACTCAACCGCTTTCACGGAAGCTAGAGGAGAAGATTTCTGAAGAAGCATAGCCTTAACGACGTCGGCAAGAGCTGCAATCTCAGGAAAATAAGGGGTAGAAGAAGAAGGAGCATTCGTACTCACTTTTGAAACAACCGGTTTGTTCCATGAGTTGCGAACTTTTGATTTTTTTTTCAATAATTGTCAAAGCATCTCGAGGAGTTTTAGTCAAAAGATTACAACCGGCGGCGGCATTAAAAGAATCTTGATCTATTGGTGTTAAAGCATTATAGAAGGTATCAAGTTGATGCAATTACTTAAAACCGTGATGTGGGCATGCACGAAGGAGATCCTTGAAACGGTCCTATGCCTCACAAAATGATTCATCAAATCATTGCTGAAAATTTGTAATTTCATTTCGCAGATTTGTTATCATTGGAAGGAGGAAAAAATTGGTTAATAAAACTTGCAAACAAGATCTTCCCAAGTAAGAATAGAATGAGGGGGTTCTTTTTTGAGCCAAATCCGGGCTGCCCCCTCGATAGAAAATGGAAAAAGCATAAGCTTAATCGACGAATTAGGCACTTCTTTATACTTAATCGTGGAAGTAATCTTGTTAAACCAACGAATGTGAATATGAGGATCTTCTTTCTCAAATCCGTAAAATTGTTTTGAAGTTACAAGATTTAGAAGACCATGCTTAAGCTCAAAATTCTCCGCGAGATTAGCGGGAATAACGATAGCATCGCCGAATACCCTCGGTGGTGTGCTTTGGAGTTAAATTCCACCATAGTTGATCGGACCATTGTAACTACGAGTCTCTTCAAGAGAAACAATTCGAACTCTTGTCTTGAAAACGTCCTACATTACGATGTTTCGGAGTCGTGGTAAGATTCGACAATTAATTTCGATGAGAGGGGGGTGCGTATGCACTAAAAACAAATAAAGAAATATAAAGTAAAATATTTTGTAACCGCTGATCGAACAAGTGGTACGGTATCTCTACTAGATATACGCACAAAGAAGCGTAGGGAGCGGGTAAGCGCTAGCGTTTTAAAAAAAACCATCTCCTTTCGGGTCGAAAGATCCGAGATCAACCCTCCTATATACCTCTCTTATATAGTTTGTAATCCCTAAAGTTGAGCCGATTTCACAAGTGGACACAAACGGTTATTTTGTTTGTTTTTTTTTTTTATTTTTTGGTATTTAAACTACTTTAGGAAAAGTATTTTTGGTTTTTCTAATAAATCTACGAAAATAAATCGAGAAAAATACAATATTTTTGTATTTTTTAGTTTTATATAAAAGAAAATAACAAAACGATAACTTCACGAGGAAGGGTCTTCAAAACACTAATCTTCAAACTTCAACGCGATATTCGTTACACACGTCCCCGGCAGCGGCGCCAAAAATTGATAGCTCAATATTAGTCTATATATATATATATATATATATATATATATATATATATATATATATATATATATATATATATATATATATATATATATTCTAAATACCAAACATCAAATAATATAAGTAGTATTCCGTTAAGAAATGAAAATCACTTTAGGAAAAGTGATGACCAAATCTTCTTGAGTCGTATCCCGACGAAGCGTGAATTGAGAATCTTGTTTAAGTTCGTGATCGCGTGATTTGAATAATCGAAATTTTGATTTGGATTTTAATTCTACTAACGCAAAAGCAAATAAAGATAAGCTAAATTAAACACATTAATAGAATAAGAAATTTAAGCATAAAACTTAAAGAGAATTAAAAAAAAAAAATACGCGAACTAATTAAACCAAATAACACAAATTTAAAACCTAAAAAATAAAAATGCTAAATTTTAAACTTAAATGCACTTAAATAATTTACTAAACAGAAACTATATTTTTTTTGGAACTTTTTTTTTATTTTCAAACAATTTAAAACACCTTTAATCTAGAAAATTAATAAAAATTACTAAACTATTTTATAAAATTTAAGAAAATTCCTAAAATTGATTAACACTGTTCCTAAGATTTATAAAAAAACGAATCAATAAGCTCAAGCCAATAAGCTGCTAAAAATCTAATAAGCTAAAACTAAAAAAAACTATAAGAATTAAATGGTGCAAGACATGTATGAAAAAGACCCAAAGGCGCGTTGGTAGTGTGTGTGTGTTGTGAAGGTGAGGGTCCAGGTTTCGAGTCCTGACCTTTACTTTTTAAAAACATTTTTTTATTTTCTTTTTGAAAAAGCTAGATTAAGCTAAACTAAACAACTTTAATGAAATGACTATATGCTAAAACTTATTAATAAGCAGAGAAAAAGCAGTTTGCTTAAAAATATTTTAAGAAAAAGCTTGCAAGCTGACTAAAGCGAATAGGCTAAATAAGATATGACAAAACTCAAAAACTGAAAACTAATCTATATCTAGACTTAATAAGCTGTAATGAATCAAAAAAAACAAACAAACTAGGCTAATAAGCTAAAAAGCTAGAAAAGCATTAAGCAGTTTAGGCATTAAAGGCATAAAAAAGACTAAATAACAGTTTAAAAGTTAGATTTTAGGACAAATAAGCTGAAGACAAGAGGCTAAAAACTCAAAACCGATTCAGTCTATACTTCAAAGAACAAAAATAAGCTAGAAATAAGCATTTAAGGACACTAAATAAGCTAGAAAAATGTAAATGAAAATGGCAGTTATGGCAGATTTTATGTTTTTGGGTTTTTCAAGTTTTTATAAAAGACTAAAGTACTAACTGCAGCCCTATATTTAAGCTACTAAATAAGTTTTAAATCCCAAACTAAGCTTAAACAGATTGAGCTTCTACAACAATAAGCTTGTGCACTAATTATCAGAACCTAAAACTTCCATTTACTTATCTAAATCTGAGATTGAAAAGTGGTGTTCAAACTTTTAAAACTGAAACCTTAAATATGACAGATTAGAACTTAAAATTCCAAATGACAATTGCTATACTTATGAACTATAATCTGATGCATATAGAGATCAAATACAAGCAAAAACCAATACTAAAATGCAGCTTATAAGAAGCTTAGCATATAAGCTGATATCAAAAGCTACAAACCCACAGATTCAAGACATAGATACTAAAAACCTTGAAAATGAGTTTTAAACCTTACAAACTTTTGGAAACTAATCAAAACACCTTAAAAGGGCATAACAAAGTTGGAATTTAAGCCAAAAGACCCTCAAGCAGCACTAACAGTTGTTGCCTGCTATGCCAAACATACCCCTTAATCAAACCAAAAACCATTTTAAGCTTATATAAAACTAATTTAACCTTAGATTTTTGAAAACAGATTAATAATTAAGTATATTAGAGAGTAATAAGCAAATTTCAATCACAAATAAGCACTTATCAATAAGCTAGACTGATAGACATATTTTTGGCTTTTTGAACAGTTTTATATGAAAAGTAAAACTAATGATATCTAATCAATAAGTTAACATTAATCAGCTAAAATAAACTAAAATAAGCAGTAATAAGTAGAGATAAGCACTAAAATAAGTAGTAAGTAAGCTGACAGTAAATAAGCTAGAAATTTAAATGGAATTTTTAGTTTGTCCTTAGCTCAAAACAAGGACTGTATTGCTCTTTAGAGCTTATCTACAAAGCTCTAATTTGTTAGAAACAAGCTGGTAAAACCCATAAGCCCATCCAAATCTGGCTTATCATCCATAAAAGATTTTTAGTGATTTTTGAGTAAAATAAGAGAAAACCTTAAACAGTTTGGCTATGAAGAAGCTAAACTGTTTTAAGAGACAACTTGTGAGATATAAGAGCTTATATGAGCTTATCAAACATTTTCAAAGCATAAATTTCATTAACATAAAAACAGAATTTTAACATAAAACTCAGAATTTCATTAAAGCTTTAATTCATTACAATACTTAAAAAGAAAACAACAAAAAGATAATAAGCTACTATATAAAGCTGTAAACTACAAGAAAAATGGATGCCCTAATGTGTGACAATGGCCTCTATTTATAGTGGTCTTGAGAAGCATCTAGGCCTTTGAGGTGTGTTTCTTCTGTGAGAGGTTTTAAGAGTGCTCTCCAAGCCATCAATCTCAGCCCTTGATTGTATCTTGACCAATCAGTCATCATGGGATTGCCAACGTGGTCTTGTCATCTTCTGGGAGGATGG
Organism: Tanacetum coccineum; assembly: GCA_026074375.1. Classification (NCBI taxonomy): domain Eukaryota; kingdom Viridiplantae; phylum Streptophyta; class Magnoliopsida; order Asterales; family Asteraceae; genus Tanacetum; species Tanacetum coccineum. Next base: position 23,355 of record BQNB010075900.1, on the reverse strand, counting down.
GATAAGTGGGGTGTGAGTGAGTTGTAAGGGTTAAAAAGGTGGGGAAGGAGGATAAATATGATAAGATTTGGCGGTAAATGGTTTTAGGCTTATTTGGGGTAAAGGGTTAACGGGTGTTAGGGGGAGATGGGTTGTAGGGACAAACGGTGTAACATGCAAGGACTAACGATGTAACTCCCAGGGACTAACGGTGTAACACCTTTAGGACTGACGGTGATACAGATTTAACGGGATTATGGTTAAGTATTTGTTGGGCTTTTGGTTTGGGCCTGTTTTTGGGCTTTTAGGATTTAAGGCTTTTTAGCTTATAAGGTTTAATGATAAGGGCTTAATGGGCTGGCCCGACCCATTAAATGGGTGCGGGTTGGCCCATTTAAGATGAACACGTTCTTTGCTTCCGACTTTTCATGCTTTTTTTTTCCAATCTCGTGCTTGGTTTTGTCCGTTTTGGCTTATTTTTGTCCTTTTCTGAACATCCGTTACTTGCACATCATAAATCACAAAACACACAAATACAATGCATTTTTGATATATTTTGGTCATTTTAGGCTTGTTTTTATCGGTAAAAGGTATGTGTAATTAACCACATACCATTTTACTACTTTTACTTTACTATTTTTTGGTGGTGCTAAACATTGCTTGGCTTCAAAACTCTGAAACAGTATTACTTACGTTCCTTTTCCTTATTAACGTTTTTGCCTAAGTTAGCGAATAACCACTAATGCCCGAATTACAAGCACCGTACAATTGCTTAAACCGACCGAATTGGTTAAGTAAGCGTGAATGTTATAAATAGATCTATTTGGAGTAATTATCCCTATCCGGGTAAGTAGCGCTTACTTGTTTCGGAGGTCTTGAACAAACGGATATATACCATGTTGGAATGTCAATAGGTGATCTTGGTCAGATACCTTTAGGGCGAGGAATACTATTTGGCATATAAAATGCTTCCTTTTAAATTGCGCTTCAATGTCATGAGCTTAGTGCAAACATAAATGCTTTTATGTGAAGTTGTATCTGTTTTTTTTATTATAACGTGTCACGTGCGTAACTGTGAACTTGTGTCCCACTTTTAAAATTAAAATTCAAAAAAGACCTATGATTTCCACTCAACTTTAAAGTTGACAGACCGTTTTAGCATGTTTTTCTCAGGTGTTTAGCTATGGATTTCTTTGCTTGCTTGTTGATATTTCCTCGCATTGGACCGATTTTCAAGAATTATTATTATCTATGTTAACATCGTTGTCAAACTTTAAAACCTTTTATTCGCTTCCGCATATTATCGTTGGGCCAAGTAAAACGTTAACTATTTTAATCAATGCAACGATGTTGGATTTTTAAACGTACCCTTAGAGGTCGTTCTTTGTATCTTGTGTGATGTGTTTTATGATGTCACGCCCCCGGATACGTGTTTCCGACTAGGCCCCGTTTGGGGGTGTGACACCAAGTCAATCCAAAGGTTTCACATCTTCATGCTGTGAAAAGAATTTTTAAGTACTTACAAGATCAACCAAAACTGGGCCATTGGTATTCAAAAGATTCTCCTTTTGATTTGGTAGCATACAATGATAGTGATTATGCTGGAGCAAGCTTGGATAGGAAGTCTACAACAGTAGTTTGTCAATTCCTTGGGTGTAGATTGATTTCAAGGAAATGCAAGAAATAGACTGTAGTTGCAAATTCCACAATAGAAGCTGAATATGTGGCTGCTTCAAGTTGTTGTGGACAAGTGCTTTGGATTCAGAATCAATTACTTGATTATGGGTACAATTTCTTGCATACCAAAAATCCTTTATTCATAATAACCAGTTAAAAACTAAATGCATAAATTAAAAAATCCATTGTTTTTCATTAAAAACAAAGCATATAGAGATCAGACATCATTTCATTAAGAGATTGCAAGAAGAGAAAATTGATTCAAATGGTCAAATCCATACTGACAAAAATGTTACAAAAATTTGCTTACAAGAAGCTTCTGATGTAAATAGATTTCAATATTTGTTTTGCTAGTATTGGAATGTTAAATCTATAAAAACTTTATCTCTTTAGTTTTTGTAGAGTTTTTATGAAATTAGTATGTTATTCATGTCATTAAAAGTTTCCTGCTGTTAAGTATAATTAATGCTGCTAAATTATACTTAATAATTGCTAATTAATGCAGTTAAGTTTTTATACTTAATAACTGTCTAGTAAATAATTAATATTGTGAGAATTGAGAGAGTTGGTGAGAATAAAAACAGAAAGAGAGATATGTAAAAACAGATAGAGTGATTTGGTGAGAAAAAGAATTAAGAGAAGTGGTGAGTTGAAAAACAGATTGAGAGTTGTTTTAAAACAGAAAGAGAGAATTATGAGTAAAAAGAATTGAGAGAAATCAAAAACAGACAGAGAGTTTTTGTGAGCTAAAACATTAATTTGATGATGGAAAAGCTTATTAGAATGGAATTGGAGTTAATGCTGCTAGGCATAAACTTACTGCTACTGGGGAAAGTTAATGCTGTTAGGCATAAACTTACTACTACTAGGGAAAGTTAATGCTGCTAGGCATAAACTTAATGATACTGGGGAAAGTTAATGCTGCTAGGCATAAACTTATTACTGCTGTTGAAAGTTAATGCTGCTAGGCATAACTTATAACTGTTGGTGAACGTTAATGATGTTGAGGGTAGTTTCATAAATACTTCGATTAAGGGTTTCATTCACTCATTTAATCATTTTCATTCAGTCATATACTCTCTAATCACAAAACACTAACTCAATTTTTCAATCATTCCAACCATCATCAAAACCCCACACAATGACGACCCTACAGTTTGCTGATACTCACAATTTAGTAGCGTTTTTGGCTAAACCCACTGAAAGTGAAGGGTTTGAGCAGATAGTGGATTTTTTGAATGCAAATCCTATAAGATATGCACTAACGATCAACCCTATAATCTATACTTCGTGTATTGAACAATTCTGAGCTACCGTCAAGGCAAAAACTGTCAATGGGGATTTACAGTTACAAGCCCGCTAGTGGATGGGAAAGAAAGACTCATCCTTACTGAAGTCATTGGTAGAAGAGAATCTTCAACTAGAAGATTGCTGAAGGTATTGAGATTTGTATACCCAATGCTATTATCTTGATAGCTTTCCACGTCATGGGGTATGCGAAAGTTTTACAAAACTTAACTTCTATAAGGCATTCTTTTCCCCACAATGAAAATTCCTTATTCATACCATTTTGCAATGCCTAAGTGCTAAGACTACTACATGGAATGAATTTAGTAGCATCATGGCATCTGTAATTATCTGTTTAGCTACAAACCAGAAGTTTAACTTTTCAAAGTACATATTTGAAAGTATGGTGAAGAACTTGGAGAATGTATCTAGTAAATTCTTGATGTATCCAAGGTTTGTACAAGTCTTTTTGGATAAACAACTGGAGGGGAGTCAAATCACAAGAGGATTTATGTTACACCCTCTCATACTAAGAAGATCTTTGGAAATATGAAGAGGGTAGGATAAGTTTTTTTCTGGAAGAGTCACACCATTATTTCTAACCATGGTGGTACAAGATCAATAAGAAATGGGTGAAGGTTCAGCAATTCCTACTGATCCCCATCACACACCCATAATTATTGAATCAACATCTCAACCTCTAATGAAACAAAGATCAAGGAGGCATAAGAAGGACACTCAGATACCTTAGTCTAGTGTTCCTAGTGACAATATGGTAGATGAGGCTGTCAGTGAGGAGATGGATGACAGTTTGGTGAAGGTTGCCACTACTGCTTCTGGCTTAGAATCATAACAGGACAGTGGTAACATAGATAAGACCCAATCCAAGGCAACACCTAATGAATCAAGTTCCCCAAGAACTAGTTCAAGTGGTGGTCCTAGGCACCAAGAAACCATGGGGGATACAATTGCTCAGACTAGGTCTGAGAATGTATCTAAACTTTATAATGATCCACTACTCGCAAGAGGTAACACACTTCAAAGTGGTGAGGATAGACTAAAACTTCAGGAATTGATGGAATTGTGTACAACTTTACAATCAAGAGTTCTTTCTCTGGAGAACACAAAGACTGCTCAAGCTCAGGAGATTACAAGTTTGAAACTGAGAGTCAAGAAGTTAGAGAAGAAAGCAGGATCAAAAACTCACAAGCTCAAAAGATTAAACAAGGATGGAGATCTCAAAGAACAGTTTCCATCTGATGAAGCTAGTTTTGGGTGAGCAGAGGATGCAATCCTAAAACAGGTGAGAAAAATTGAAACGACATTGATAAAGGATGCAAATAGATTACATTGGTTTGATGAAATTCAGGGGAGGTATGGTGATGAAATGGGATGTTTGATGTGAGTGATCTTGCTGGTGAAGAAGTATTTGTTGCAGAACAAGGAGTTCCTGATAGTAAGAAAGGTGATGCTGCTCAAGTTAGTACTGCTGCTACATTAGTTAGTACTGCCAATACAATTCTTGTTAGTGCTGCTTTAATAACTGATATTGAAATTACTTTGGCTCAAGCACTGGAAGAGTTAAAGACTGCTAAACCTACAACAGCTGCTAGCACGAGACCCAAGGCTAAAAGGCTTGTTATTCATGAACAAGATCAAGCACCTACACCAATAGTTTTATCATATCAACCATCACAGGTAAAGATTCAAGACAAGGGTAAAGCAAAAATGATTGAACCTGAACCTGTGAAGAAATTGTCAAAGAAAGATCAACTCAAGCTTGATGAGGAAGTGGCTCAAAGGTTGAAAGTGATAAAGCTGAAGCCAACATTGCCTTGAAAGAAACATGGGATGATATACAGGAAAAGATTTAGGCTGATCAGTTATTTGCTGAAAGATTGCAAGCAAGAGAACAAGAAGAGTTGATCATTGAAGAAAGGGCTATATTGTTTCAACAACTCTTAGAGAAAAAAAAGGAAGCACGTTGCAGCAAAAAGAGCAGAAGAGAAAAGGAACAGACCACCAACAAAAGCTCAACAAAGGAGTATCATGTGTACTTATCTAAAAAACATGGAAGGATGGAAGCCCAAAGATTTAAAGAGCAAGTCTTTTGCAAATATTCAAGAATTATTTGACAAAGCAATGAAAAGGGTAAACACATTTGTTGATATGGATACAGAGTTGGTGAAAGAAAGTTCAAAGAAAGCTGATGTAGAGATAGTACAAGAGAGCAGCTCAAAGAGAGCAGGGGATGAGCTAGAACAAGAAAGTATTAAGAAGTAGAAGGTGGATGGGGATAAAGATACAGCAGAGCTTAAAAGTCTAATGGAAGTCATTCTTGATAAAGATGAAGCAACAGTTGATGTTATTTCTTTGGCTACTAAGCCTCCAACTCTTGTAGACTGGAAGATCCACAAAGAAGGAAAAAAAAGCTATTACCAGATAATCAAGGCTGATGGAAGTTTAAAGATGTACTTAGTGTTCAGTCATATGCTTAATAGTTTTGACAGAGAAGACTTGGAAACTTTGTACAAGTTGGTAAAAGCTAAGTATGGATCAACAAGACAAGTGGAGGACTTGGATTTAGTTTTTGTAAACCCCCGTATAAAAGGTCACTATTTATTTTAATTTCTATATTAATTTTACAAATGAACATTTTCAAAATTTTGGTTAAAATCAAAAATTTCTGATTCTAGCGAGTTTCGGACCGTAAGTCACTTGTTATCGATCAAGAAGCTAATGGACGCTTAATTATAGTCCCGTAAATTTTATTAGAGGCATTTTAGTTGGATATATTATCACCGACCTATTCTGGATGTGACGTGTTTTAAATTTTGCGTTTTGCGAAATTTTAGAATCGTACCGTGCTTTGGATGGATATCCGTTTTAATGAACGAGAAACCGTAAATTTATATTTTATTCTCGAGAGCTTGATAAATTTTATTTTTGTAATTTTTTAAACTTCTCCCGTTGGTTGCCGAAAACGAGACTAAAAATCGCGTTTTTATAAAAATTACCAAGTCTGGCTAGTTGTAGGCCCAAAATCTATCAAAAATACTAAGTTAATAAAAATTTTGGCCCAATCTCCTTATTTTTCTCCCAAAACCGGTTAGAAGAAAATAAAACAATGAATGTGTATTTTTTTTTAGGAATTTTACTAGTGATATAACTCTAAAATATAAATTCCTACTTTTTAGCACATATACCAAATAAAATCTATCCTCTCCTATATTTTTTATAAAAATTTCGGTTCCCCTCCCCTTTTTATTTTTTTCAGCCGAATTATATACCCACATATATATAGATATGTAGTTATTTTTTTTAATGCACATTAATACCTCCTTATTTATACACACCACTACATATTTATGGTAGAAATAACACTCTTATATCTATTTTTCTACAAACCAAACATCATGATTGTCCCTCCTCCAATCTTATTCGGCCAAAAACCTAAGCCTAGTCAAACTATGCCTATTTTTTCTCTCCATTGCATGTAATTACCTTATATGATACTCAATCCCTCTTTAAAACATATAGATAACACACACTATCAAAATCAACACTTCATTCTTCTCCTCTCTTCTCTCTGCCGAACTCAGAAACAACACCATCACCATCATTCAACCTTCATCAAAGCTCTATCTCCTAAATCACAATCCATTCCAAATCATTTTTATTAATAACCTATATTCATAAACACACTCAAAAACACCATGAAAGGATTTTTCTAAATCTTGATTTTTAGGGTTTTCTTGATTACTAGTGAAAGAAGAAGTATTAGGGTTTATTGGTGAAGATTATAACAAGAATTGAAGAGTAAAAATCAAGCTAAAGTTTTGTTATTTGGTCTAAAATTTTCGGCAGCCCTAGAGTCCAAGGAGAAGAGATTTTCTTAATATTGATCATCTATTTCAAAACATTGTGAGCTTCTTATTCTCTATTTTAATTATGACCTAATTTTTGGTTTTGCATGTTCTTGATTTTCACTTTTATAAACATGCATGGCACGGATCTATTAAATTTTGTTTTGATTTATAAAAGTCATGTTATTGTATATGGGATATGTTAAAATGATGTTTAGTGGCATTGTATGATAATGATTGGTGAGTTGGATGAACATTGGATAGGTTTACTAATGATTTATTGGGACAGTTTTGAGGCAGTAGCTAAAATGTATCAAAGCTCTAACAATATTTCTTGGGTTCTGTGATTAAATTGCATAGATAGATAGATATAAGTCTCAGCTCTATGGGATAGTTGGATGCTCAACCAATTGTTCCGGATGAGTGAGATATGGCCAAAATACGAAACTAGGTCAAATCTGAACCTTCAATTAGGATACGTGTTTTCCTACAGATTAATGAACTAAAGGTTGGGTTTTTAAAACATGGACTTATACTATACATCATAGGGAGCTCCATCACTTGGCCTCACATTGATTTCTATTATAGATTTTATTTTATGGTCGTTCTTGTAAAAGTGTATATTTTGGCTAACATTCTGTTTTGGTAGTCTGTCATTAAAATAGCAATTCCCATTGATTGGTAAAAGTTTAGATTGATTGGGTTAATGTTCTGGAAACTAGATTCAAATAGATTTCCATGGGAGAAAACCTCATATTCATAGCCCTTACGGATTAATAGTTATGCACTCATAAAAACAGGTCAAAACAGAAACTGGACTTTTACGCCTTTTCTAATAACACATAAGGCACACAATTTTGATAATGAGATAAAAATTAATATCCAAAACTTAATATATGTTTATTTACCTATAAACTCAGATTGTTAGTCATATTTTGGAATAAAACCACTTTAGTTAAGTCATTGCGCAACGCCACGCATATATCTAAGAAACATATCCCATACGTGTTAAATTTTCTTACGTATTGTTTTTACTTTTATATTTTACTAAGTCGCGTCACTCCTATAGGTTGTCGGTGATTGTTGGTGACCTCTCTCGATCTATATACTCAGCTTCTCGATCCTCGTCGCTTATTTGACTTACGGTGAGTTCATAGCCTCATTTTTCAAATATTTTTCTTAAACCCCGCGAGGGAGATGCATGCTAGTTTTTATAAAACGAACACAAGTAGGTTTTTCTCCTATGCTTGGACCCGTATGTGAATATATGTTGTTGCTTGAGTAGCTTTCGTCATAAGACCCCAATCGTGAGCCGTCAACTACCTATGATGGGTAGCCGCTCATATAATTAATAGCGCTATGGGCTTGACAACCCAGTTCGGTTTTTGGGAAGTTTGAATCCGGAAAGTGAGCACTCCCAATGTACGGACATATTGTATGGAGATTTGAGTAAGTATCTGACGAAATACCTAGCTTGGGGGCATTCATTGTATTATTGTTAATTGTTTATGGAATTCGTCAATGGGATCGGTGTCGCGAGCTCAATGCAACTGTTGGTTATTAGCTTGTCTGATCAACAAGTCTATATGATGCTTATGAATATTATAATGCTTGTGTTCAACCCTTTTTCAACTGATGTTTCATCTCAGGTAATTGAAGTCTGGAGACTTGGAGGCAATAAAGAGGAGGATTCGCGCTAACCTTTTGTGCATTATTTTAAAAATCCATTCCTTGAATGAAAAACAAATTTTAGTTTGTTTATATCCAACAGTTATGATGTATGGTAACGATCTCTTGGGACTACGCTTTTGAACTCTGAATGAAAATAATGGAATGGTTGTTTGTTTTAAAACATCTCTTTGAGTCGTTCTTTATTTCTTGCGACTATTGTACTTTTATTTAACACCCAAATTGTTGGTTCCTCTACGTGTAAATTTGGGGGTGTTAAAATATTACAAACCGGGGACACGGGCATGGGTAAGCCGGGTTAGCCACAAAATCCGCATACCAATTGCTATGTACCCGTGCAGGGTGGAAGAAAGATTGACTATAGAATTAGTAGAGGGAAGAGAGGTGGAGAAAATAGTGACAACTGTGACAAAGAACGGGGTGGTTACTAGATACCCCAGGAAGTTTCATGAGTACCAGCTAACTGATAAAGAGAAAGAAATTGAAAAAATGATGATATACTGGGAACAAGTGGAATATGAAATGTCAGATGATGATGATTCAGCTTTAAAATCAACAGCAAGGAGTGTGCCTAAAGACTATGAGTTGGGGGATACTAGTAGTAGTAATAGAATTTGAGTTGTGCTTAGTTTCGTCTAGTTATGAACTCTAAAACCTTAGGATTTTCTTTTGAATTGGTTCGTCTTGGTTTGAATTTGTTAGGTATGTTATTTTGAATATTAGATTTGTCAAGTTTTTTTTATGATATGAAATGTGATATTGGCTAAAATATACATATTTTATACCCCGAAAAACACCATAAAAGGACTAAAAACACTAAAATATAGATAATTATGTTGCAAATATGTTTGTATTGTGTTTTTATGTCTTACAGGTAAAAAGGATTGAAAACGAAGCAAAAACGGTAATTTTCGGGTGACTTTCGACGACGTTTTCACATTTATCGAGGTCCAAACGAAGTCATGAAAATTCCTCGATCACACCATTGGAAAGAGCACGAAAAAACGAGTCCAACGGTACGAGGTACTGTAGCATTAACCCTTTTTTAATTGAACCTTTTTCGTCCCTGTTTGAACCTTTAGTTGTAATGGACCAGCCCAAGATTAAAAGGGGGTTATATATTATTTTTCGCATATATATACATGAGGCTATGCTTAGCACAGCGGAAGTGCGCATAGCCTCTATACAAGGGGTCCCGAGTTCGAACCCAGGCTTGCCTGGGTGAGGATTTTCGGTGTTGTGACACGTGGCCCACTCTGGTGATGCCACGTGTCGACCCGACCCGGACCCGACTCGACCCGATCCAAGTTCGACGGTGTTGACCGCCGTTGACCACCGTTGACCACCGTTGACCGGTGGTCCGGCGGCGGTTGACCGTCGGTTGACCAACGGGGGTGAACAGTGAAAATGCCACGTGGCACCACTCAGGTGGTGACACGTGGCGCTTCTAATCATTGGTGTCAGATGTGCAGGTACGAGGTACGAGGTGGCAGACACGTCAGTACGAGGTACTGTAGCAGTCCGAGGTGTCAGTACGAGGTACTGTAGCGATGACGGCTGGACCAATCAGAGGGTGACACGTGGCACTGGCGTGTGTCAGTCCGAGGTACTGTAGCGTCAGTACGAGGTAGGCGTGTGCAATAATGAGGCGGTTGGTGGAGTGCAAAATGACCAAAATACCCCTAGATCCAGCAATATAAGTGGATGGAGGCCTGAAATGACGAAATTGCCCCCACCTACTTGGGCTATAAATAAAGACACGCAGCAGCTGAGATTTGTGTTAGAATTTGTTAGAATATAGTGTGTGTGTGTAATTTTTAGTGTAGTTTTAATTTTAGGAGTAGAATAGTTTAGCTTATTTTAGCTTATTATTGTAAAAGCTTTTTAGCTTATTCTCAACTTATTGTATTGGCTTATTTCTCATGAATGAAGATGCTTTTTAAGGTTGGTTTTAATTAATGCTTTTTATCTTTATGCTTATTCTTCTACTCTTTCTTTTCTTTTGCTTATTTTTAAATAAGCTCATGCTTATAGCTTATTTTTGGAATCCGATTTCTAAGCTTATTCTAATAAGCTTCTTCAATAGCTTATTTAGACTAGCTTATTTTATATTGTTTTTGATTTAGAGCTTTTTGAGTGAGCTTATTTTAGCTTATTTTCGAGTGCTTATTTTTCTAGTTTATTGTTTTTAGATCTAATCCTTAAATATACCCGATCCGAGTTCACTTGATTGAACATCTTAGTTTCGGGTGGATTAGATCTAAAAATAATAGATCTTATATTTCTAGCTTATTTTAGCATAAATTTAGTTTTTAATTCTAGCTTATTTTTCTTAGATCTAAATCCTTAAATATACCCGATCCGAGTTCACTTGATTGAACACCTTAGTTTCGGGTGGATTTAGATCTAAAGTTTTCATCCTTTTATTAGCTTATTTTGTTCTAACTTTTCATGTCTTATTTCTTATTCCATCCTTCTACATCTAAGGCCGGAGCTTAAGGGTCTTATAAGGTTATAAATGATAAAGTTTTGATCTTTTTAGTTTTTATGAAATAATTACGTAGATAACAGTTGACACATTTATTCGCTATATATGGTGAAAGTAAAAGCTTTAAAGTGTTAAAACTTATTTGTTATTAAGTTTGTAAGATAGGGTTGGTTTGATATCATTGCGGTTCTTCATTCGGTTACTCCTTTTTCCTTTTATACTAGTAGTTTAGAATTTTAGCTTAATATGTTTATGTTTAATCTTATGATTGTTGCGAGTTTTTTGTATGATTAGTGAGTAGTTCATTTGTGTTTGCTAAGTGATTAGTGATTTGGAATTTAGGTGCGGGTTTAAAAAGGTTTAAAAATTAATAGTCATTAGAATTTTCAAATTTAAATACCGTCATTTATTTTTAATGCAATTTACTTTACTTGTCATTTAAATTACTTTACTTTATTTTACTTTATTTGTCATTTAAATTTCTTGAAATTTGTTTTCGAAGGATTTTAATTCGTTAAACCTAAAGCCCGCACTTTCAATGACTTTTCACGTCACTTAGCAAGCATTTTCTTCATTTATATCTTTTAGATCAATTTTAGTATAATCTTGTAGTTTTTAATCTTAAAATTAATATTAGTTTAAAAATAGTTTAAATTCAAAACTTTAGTTTCCCTTTCATATGCTTTCCATTTTAGTAGATTTAGAAAACCAAACCAAACCCAAAAACTTTTATGCTATTCAAGCTCGATTTACAACTTGAACGTAGATTTCCATTCACTTCTCGCCGAGGAAACGACCCGGGAGGTTTTTGATAATTGCTTTGGTTAAAAGCGATTTTCTAGAACCCGACGGAAAATACTCACTATACTATTATTGATTATCCTCCTTATTATTACGTATTTATATATTATATAATTATATATACGTGTTAGTTCGGACGGATCAGAGTTTAACAGGAAAAGACACAAGCTGGGATTGTGCTAGACTTCCAGTACTTAAAATACTTTGGGGTATTGTTCACTCTGCTAATTCGGATTACGCATAATTGATTTGGGACGAGTTCGAATGGAAAGCAGTAGATAGAACGTCAAGGTTGAGTAAAATGTCTAAGCTAATCTATACTTGTTTCATCAAGCTTATCATTGACCACTTCTTATCTTGTAATAAGAATATTCCTAGTAGATTTGATGCTGAGATGCATAGTGAAGGTCAAGACTCTCATCTTACCAAGCTGATCAACACTATAGATGGTAAATTCAAGTTTGGAATGGAGATACCAGATACAATGCTTAATGATGCAATCAAGCAATCTTCAGGATACAAGTACTACAAACACAAGAAGGATGAAAGTGAGAAAGGTAAAGTTGTTGAGGAACCAAAAGAGCACCATGTGTCTCCTGTTAGAAGTGGAAGAGGAAAAGGTTATATGTGTTCGGGTAATCAAGAGGTGAATGTCCCCCGCAAGCCCAAGAAAGCAATTGTTCCAAAGAAACCAAGAACTCTCATTGTCGCTGACAATATTGTTGAAGAAACAGTAGCAGTTGAACTTGCAAAATCTGTAAGTATCGAGTAACAAGACCTCGGTAGCATGATATCATGACTCAACTAACAATTGAGAGACAAGTTAAAAGAGATGTTAAAGATACGTATCCTGCTGAAAGAGGACTAAAACTCAAAGGTGTTGCTCCTGAAGATCCAGTTGTTCAATAATTGTTAGATTTACGAAATGGATCCAAGGAAAGCAGACTTGAGAGTATGAGGAAAGAAAGACAAGCAGTCGGAGGTGAAGAGTCAAGTGCCGCTCATGATAAATATTATGAGTTTGAAGACATTTCAGCAACAGATAGTGATGCAACACGAGACTCTTCATGTTTAGACACTGATGAGGAGAAAGATGATGAAACTAATGATTCTGAAGATTTAGATATGGATCTATCTGATGATGAACCCAACAAAGGAGATGATGATGTAGCAGGATTTGGAATATTCGTGGATAACAAGTCACAAGAGCTAGCAAAGTTTACTCCATTCAGTCCCGTGGTAATTACTTTATCTATAGAAGATTTCTCAAATCTTCTTAATGATCCACCTATGCATGAATTAATAGATTTACTGAGTAAACCAGTTTATATTAATGCTCACACAACCTCAGCGGTGGCTAACCCAGAGAGAAATCTTGAGGTATTAAGCTATTTATCTGGTGCATCTGAAGTACCTTTTGGTATAAATGTAGATGTTCAAGCTTTTTTTTTGAACGACAAGTTAGTAGTTAGTGATTTGAGCCTACAATAACATCCAATTGGGCAGTATGCAAGCCTTGAACCTTCGCCTTAGGGGATAAACCCCACTTGTTTTTCTATTGATTTCCGCCTCTAAAGGTCCATGGTGAGACTCAAACCTGAGACCTCTCTAAGGATACCTCCCTAAGGTTACCCTTGGTGGCCAACTAAGCTAGCCCAGTTGGTTTAGATATTCAAGCTACTGACTTTGTTTTGTAGGAAATGTTTCCGAACGATGTTGATCATCATACATCATCTCCACCAGCAAATACAACACATGACCTAGTCACAAAACCCCAACACAAGCCACTTCAAGCAAAAGCAAAGATGCTCATGGCAAAGGTAAAGCACAACATGCGCAAGATTACCTTCAAAAAGGCAGTTTAGCAGAAGTTTAAAGAGTATGATCATAAGTTGGACGCTCTTACATCGACCAATGTTCCTGAAGCAATCAAAGAGGCTGTCCAAGCTAAAGTTCTGACTGAAATGAAGAAGCAACTGCTACTAATGATCTTTCAGAGATGGAATTAAAGCTAAAGCTGCTGAACAAAATGTGCCAAAGCAAGTTTAATGAGACTCATGACACTCATCAAAAGCTTTATAACACTCTATATGAATCCATCACTCTTGATCAAGAAGCACTAGATGCATAAGACACTGAGCCATCCTTCAATAAAAGGTCTCACGATGATCAGGATCCTCCTAATGATGATGAGGGGGAGACAAGAAAGAAAAGAAGGAAGGATATTGGTGAACCTTCTTCTAGATCATCAAAGAAGGACAAAGCTCTTGTGGTTCCAGTTCAAGAAGACACTCATGCTGATCAACCTCAAGACCAAGAAGAAGATTACATTCAGAAACGTCCCAATGCAAGATGGTTTAATAAAACGTCAGGGTCGACAGAGGCTGCTAGAAGAAAATTGACATGGTTCGATATGCTCTTAAAATCTAATATTGATCCAAATGAAGACTACATTCTTGGACCATCAACTGTAGTTGTGGCAAAGAAACTCAAAGTACTTATCAATAAAGACGAGCTCGCCATAGCACACCTGGAAGGTGCTAGATTGGAAAAGTTAAAGGAACAGTACAAGAATGATGTTGAACTTGAATACCATGTTGATCAATTAAAGGCAGCAATGTTAACAAAAGCTTAGTGGAGTAATGATGAAGGTGTTGTGTCCAAGCCTAGATCGTTTAAAAACATATGTCGAAAAGTACAAAACCACATAGCTGCTTCTATAACAATGATTTCTACTACCTAGTCAACCTTAGCATAGGAGAGAAGTATGCTACATCTCTAACTAAGAATTTCGTTGCAAGGTATCATATTAAAGGTATAGAAGACATGATTCCTGACAAATGGAGCAAAAAGATCCACTGTTACCAAATCAAAGCCCTAAACGGTATTCACCATTGGGATGATGTAAGAAAAGACTTCTTCAAGGCAGAGATGGGTAACAGGTCATCAGATAAGGTCTTTTCAAACAAAAGGATCATTTATGTTGTTCGAGGTGTTGTGACGAAGAAGTGGGGGTATGGATTCTTAACGTCAATTGTGGTCAGGAGATCAGACAAAAAGGAATATGAATTCAGCTATGCTGATATGTCAAGACTCAGTCTGAATGATGTTGAAGACATGTACTTGCTTGAGGTACAAGATAAACTATACCACCTCCATTCTGACTTCGAGAAAGACTTCATTAATGCACTTCTCCTCTTTATCAAAAGAGTTATGATCCAAAACATAGTTGAAGACATACAGTTAGGAGTGGAAAGCTATCAAAGAACTCTCAACCATACCAAGCCCAAGCTCTATTTTGAAGGAATTGATCAGACGATACCATACACTATGTCAGGAATAAAGAAAGGGGTTGTGTATCTTAACCAGCACAACATCAAATCTCTCATGAAGCTTAATGAAGTAAACAAGTTCTATGATGGTAGACTTTTGAAGATTCATGATAATTTGCTAGAGATGGTGAACAAGAACAAGTTGGGTCGTGGAAACAAGAGGTTAAAGGCACATACCGGAGCAACAAAGACATCAAGAGATCATATGAGATGCTTAAAAAGATTGACAAGACTTTGAAGAACATGGAGCAACTGAGAAGGCTTGAAGAGTATGTTAGAGGTCGTCCCAAGACATTTGACCCTCGCTTATTTGTAAGGCCATAGTAACCACCCCTTAGGGGGAGATTGTTAGAAAGAAGAAATGTCACACCCACAAACGGGGCCTGGACGGAATACGTGTACGGGGGCGTGACGTCATAATATACATCACACAAAGTAAAAAGAACGACCTCTAAGGGTACGTTTCAGAAATCCTTAAATAAGAATAGTTAAAGTTTTACATAAGTTTAAAGTTAATATGCAGAAGCAACTATAAGTTTTTGGAAATTGACAACGATGTTTAATTAGTTGATAAAATCTTAAAAATCGAGCCAATGCAAGTCGACACCATATAGCAATCAAAGACATCCACAGCTAAGAACCTAAAAACATTGCTAAAACATTAACATAATGTTGGTGAATTCATAGGTTTGGTTTAAACGTAATAAGGTGGACCACAAGATTTCCAAAACACACGTGACAATTATAACAGATACCATTTCACATAAAAAGTTTTTTACGTTGCACTAAACTAATGACACCGAAGATCAATCAGCATGGAGCATTTATATATGCTAAGAAAGGCTTGCCCTATAGGTATCTGACCAAGATCACCTAAACAAAATCCGACATGTTATACGTCCGTTAGTTTGGCATCACCGCAACTAGTAAGTGCTACTTACCCGGACGGGGATAATCAGTCCCCATAGATCTATTTATAACACTCATGCTTACTTAACCAAAGGTCAGTGATTCGTCAGAATCTATATATACGTAATAATAAAATATATAATATGATGGAAAATTACTAGATTACCCTTGAGGACAAAGGTAAAAAGTAAATTCTTCAAAATATATATAATATAATATAATACGTAAATTAACCGAGAAGTATGATTCCCGGGTCGTTTCCCTAACGATTCGTGAAATTGAAAACACGTTCTTGTTTGGACAATGATTTGAATAAAAAGAAAGATTGATTTGATTATCTATAACTAGTAATTAAAAGCAACAATTAAAATAAGAAAACTAAAGCAATTAAGCACAAAAACAATTAACGGGAACAAATTAAACGCGACGAATAAGCAACTAAGGCAAGATTAACTCCTAAAAATGCAAATTAAATTTCGAAACCTAAAATAAGACAAAAGAAAATTTTAAGAAAAAGATAATTTTTTTATTTATTTTTGAATTTATTATGAATTAAAAACTAATTTAATGTATTTAAATCCTAGAAAATAGCAAATTGAATCCTAAAAATTCTAAAAAATGATTTTTAAACTTAGAAAAATCTAAAATAATATAAAAATTCAGATCACTATTTTTAACTACTTTTAATAATAAAATCCTATTTTTAAAATTAAAATTAAAAGCTTAAAATAAAAATTAAAATCTAAAAAGAGTAAAAATGATTTTTCTGGATGTAAAACTAAAAGTAATTAATCTAATACTAAAAACTATTTTTTTGTAATTTTAAAAATTATTTTTCTATTTTTTAATAATTTTCAAAAAATTAAACTTAAGAAAATAATCTAATTAAAGGAAAATTACCAAAAATTCAGGGAAAGTTCTAAAAGCTAGCAGGAACCAAGGAAAAATAAGATCAAACCTCCAGCTTATCTAATAAGCTGGGGAAATAAGCTAAAAGGCTACGGCTTATTTATGGGCTTAAGGCCCAAAGAGTGAACAAGTATTAAATGGGAAGAGAGGTGAATGGATGAGCTATTGCAGCAACTTGGCAAGGCGTGGGGTTTGTGTGGGAGAGGTCACGGGTTCAAGTCCCTCTTACACCCTTTTTTTGCATTTTTTTTATTCTTGAAAAATCCAAAGAACAAAGTTGTAGAAATACCTTTTTAAGCAACTTTAACAAAAACAATATAAGCTAAAACAAAATATTAAGCTCTCCAACAGCTTGGAAAGCTACTGTTTACAGAAACATGGTTTTTGAGAGCCAAAAAGCTTACATTCACTAAAATAAGCACAAAGGACTTAAATAAGCACCAAATTAAAAACCAAAAACTGTCCTAGAAAGCTTATAACATGAAGAAGCTAATTTTTAAAAGCTAATTAACCTAATAACACATTAAGCTAACTAAATTTACTAATCTAAATGACAAACTCAGAAAATAACTCTAAGAGCTTAAAAACTAAATAAGCTAAAAAGCACAATAAGCTATTTCAAAAGCTGAGCTTTTGAAAACTAGACAAACCACATATAAGCTATAAATCTATTGCATAAAATCAAATCCTATAAGCTAAAAATCTAAATTTAAAAACTAAGTTCTAACAGCTACTGTTTTTGGTTTTTTAAGATTTTTGATGAACTTTAAAAGCAAATGTACCCTAGTAAATAAGCTAGAAATCTAAAAACAAGTTTTAATCTAACTAATCCTATATGTAATCTAAAAGTTTACTGAATTTTAGAAGCTAAATCCTAATTAAGCTAGCTAAAATTTGATCAAAAAGCACTGCAGTTTAAGACTGCAGTGTAACCTACTGATGCACTTGGCAATAGGCAAAAACCAATATGCATGAGACCTTAAGGGTCACTCCTGCACTAGACACTCTCAATGAGTGTGTTTAAACACAACTCAAACAAGATCCAAGCTCAAGGAGGCTTGGATCAATTTTTTAACAATCTTAGAAAAGGAAAAATTCCCCTGGTGCAAAAACAAAGAGATTTAGCCTTAACTTTTTAATTTTTGAAATCTAACTTCTGAAATCTCTTTTACTACTGATTTTAAATGAATTAAAAACTGGTTCAAGCAATGAACTTAGCTCAATTTGACTTTTTGAGGTCAAATTGCATTAATCCAAACACCCCTTTAACTAATGCATAATCCATTTAAACTTTAGATTTTAAAATCTAGCTAGCAAAACCTAAGTACCAGATATCAAATAGCTTATAACAAGTTTGATAAACATAAATCAAAGATCAATTAAGCTAGAATCAAAGATCTACAAGCTAAGCTAATTATTTTTGGTTTTTTAGTTGATTTTATGACAGATTATGAAACACTAAGATCTATAATTATATAGCTAAAAACAGATTAAAAGACATAACTAATAAGCACAATAAGACAATATAAAGCACAAATAAGCAACTAGAAAGCAGATTAAGCAATTGATAAGCAAATAAGCAAAACTACACTAAGTATTTAAAAACAGAATTTGAAATGAAGACTTACAATAAGCTTTAGCTAAACAAAAGCTTAAAAGGCTCAAAGAGCTTGTCTACTAGCCCTGGCTTATTTAAAATAAGCCAGTAAAAGTCCATGGAAGCTCATCCTTTGCTAGCTTCCCTTCCATAAGCTCAAAATTCAATAAGTCAAGGAATTAAGCTGATTTTAGATGTTCAAGTAGATTAAATGATCAATTGCGCTCAATCACAAGCTTAGAGACTTGTGAGAGCTTATAAGAGCTTATCAAACAATACAAAAACACTAGAGCTTGTTGAAAGTCTTATGACATTTATATTAAAGGAAAACTTGATTTAATTAAACTAGAAAATTCATTACAAAACATTAAAGCTGAATTACATTGACTTGAAAGAGAAATTTTATAAGCTAAAAACTTAATAAGCTAAAGTTATAATTTTATCTAACAATCTCAAAGCTAAAACTAGGTGGAGTGTGTGTGAGTATGAAGGGCTTTATATAGCCAGTTGATGAAGCTTCCAGATGCAAATTTAGTTATACGCTCTCTCTTTTCTTGGCCCTTAGATCATCTCTCATCATTGGATGCTATATCTCATCCGTTGGATTACTCTTGGAGTACACGGATTGCCAACGTGGCAATCCGTGATTGTGACAGGTTTGTGCTTCTTCTGAGAGTGATTCTAGAGTAAATAACTTCATTCCTTGTGCTTTCTTCACTATCCACGTGGCATCCTTTGTTGGGTATTGGCCAATGAGAGGCTTAAGTGACGTGATACTCTGCCCATGTGTACTTTGCTACTTGAATTGTCCTTTCTAGCCCTCAATTGTGATTTGCCCCATGATTTTGACCTTGTGGTTAATTGTTGAAGACAATGAAATAAAAATAGACATTTGCGCCAATTTTAACTGGAAAGGGTGCGTAGATTTTTTTTTCTTTGCCCAGGTCTTATTTTCCTTTGACTTGGGCTTTTGACAAAAGAAAATGGCCATGGTGTTGGATTTAGATTTGTTATATAAAAAATTAACGGGTGTTAACTTCTATTAATAGAAGTTAACACCGTTAGGGCTCTAAGGGGTATTTTTGTAATTTTGGAATTAATGAGGCCTATTTGAAAAAGTTGAAGTTTTGGTCTTTTTGTGGTTTGACTTAAGTTGACAAAAGGTTTGACTCGAGGTTGACCATATCATGATTTTGATACTTTCCTCCCGACTCTTTGCGTGCTATTTTTCCGGTCCCGGTGTTCGGTGTTTTCTGGTTTTTGACCGTTTTCCTTGTGATTTTTGGCTTTATCCGAACCTACAACAATTGAAAAACACAAACAAGCAATATTTCAAGCATATAAAGCACAAGTTTGTTCTTTTTAGGTTTATTTTGATATAAAACGGATATTGTTTCACACATATCAAAATTCACCCAAACGAAGCGATTGCATGTCCTCGAACTAGCCAATGTTATATGCCCTAATAACCAAAGACCCGTCAAAACTTCCCCAAAGCGAAACCTTGAAAAGAGCAAAGATTTTTTTTGTGAGAGAGTTAAGAGATCACAAGCTATAAAACAAGAACCCATTTTTTTCCCATTTTATCTAAAAACTTTTCATTTTATATATATAGATATATATATATATATATATATATATATATATATATATATATATATATATATATATATATATATATATATATATATTAATAATATTATTTTGACTTTCGTTATTTCCATAACTGTTAGGGATCATAGAACAAGATGCATTTCGATTCCGAGAATGCCCCAAAAAGGATAAATTCATCGTTCCTGATTTTTTACTTATCCAAACCAAGCTTAAAACAAAATCACAGCTAAATACCAGTAAGGATGCTAACACTACTCATATTTGCAACTTGT
This sequence comes from Tanacetum coccineum, assembly GCA_026074375.1. Classification (NCBI taxonomy): domain Eukaryota; kingdom Viridiplantae; phylum Streptophyta; class Magnoliopsida; order Asterales; family Asteraceae; genus Tanacetum; species Tanacetum coccineum. The sequence goes on along the minus strand of BQNB010075900.1, from coordinate 2,935 downwards.
GAACTTTTTACTCCCGACATTTATTATATCTTAAGTGAGTGTGCTATCTTGAATTTCAACCATGGACCAACTTTTTGCAACATACTATGCTTTACGTTCCACCTTAGAATAATGAGTTTAAAGGCGAGATCATCCCATGTAGCGACTTTCGTCTCGGCACATCCCAACCTTACGGCTAAGTGACCAGGATTTTGACACCCCACAGAGACTAGTATCCAAATAAGGACTTAAAAGCAATTATGTCACCACAACCTAAAAGACCCTTTTAGACAAAACTTATAAACAGGTTTTAAGACTTGAACCCTTTTGAAAACAGCTTTTAACAACTAGAAAGAGCTTGTACAAGTTGGCTTAGTAACCCATTTGGTTTTTAAACTTGTTTTGACCCAATTTCACCCTTATGCCAAACACCCCTTTAAATTTTAAAAACAAAATTTTAAGCTGATAAGCAAAGATTTAAGCATAGTTTCTTTAAAACAGATAATCAATAGTTTAAATTAAGCAACAATAAGCACAAATAACACAGGAATAAACACTGAAATAAGCAAATAAGCAATAAGTAATTAAAATGCAATTAAAGGCAGATTTAAAGCAAACTTAAAATAAATGACAAATAAGCAATAAAAAGGCACACATAAGCATAAGACAACATAAATAAGCAAGAATAAGCATGAATAAGCAAAAAATAAGCAAATGTAGAGTAATAAGCAAAACTTGAAAAATAAGAAAAAGAGAACTCACAAGGGTCCAAGCTTTTGGCAATGATTCAAAGACTCAAAACCAATCCTATGTGCTTCCCATGAAGCTGTAAACCAAGGCCATCCAAGATATACCTTGCTCCTTTGCTTTGACAGTTTCCCTTTTTTTTGATTTTTTAATTTTTTTTGACAGAAAAGAAAACAAGCTTTCAAATAAGTTTTGAATGACTCAAAAGCTTATACAAAGGCTTATAAACAGTATTTAAATGACAATTAAGGTAAAAGACAGTATTTAAAGAAAACTTGTAAATTTCATTAATCTAAAAAAAGTACAATGCTTGGAATTTAAAGGCAGAAATTTAAATGACAATATATTAAAAATGCAGTATTTAAAATGGTACAAATTTTGTTAATACAAATACATGGACTTAACAAAAATTTGACAAAAATTAATGAACTACATATGCCTACTACTTATACTAAAATATCTAGGTCTTCTCTTGTGTTTCTTCACTGAGTGCTTCAAGCATTTGTGTTTGTTGTGTGAGTGGAAGCAAAAGTTCAATCTCAGCCTTTGACTTTTCTTGGTGCCCAATCTCTATGATCACAACCCTTGATTCATTTTGTCTTTTTTCATTAGCCAATGGTGAATTAGGGGATTGCCAACATGTTCAAGAGCCCATGTGGGGTAGGGTTGACTGAGAGGGAGAGTGATGTTTTGTTTGGAGGTGAAGGGAACAGTAAACGAGGGAAAATGACAGGGAAAATAACAGGCGTTTTTGGCGGGAAGGGTTGTTCTGTTTTGATTTAACAGGGTAAAGAGTTTGGGGGATTGGTAGGATAAGTCCCTCATTGTGATATGTTTAATTTCAAGGAGAGTCCTTTGTGGTGTTAAAAGTTTGGTGATTTAGCAATGTTAGTCCTCCAAAGTGTGTGTTTGTTTTACACGTACAGTCCTTTAGGACTTAACAAAGTTAAACTTAAAAGGGTTTTGGGTTGTCGTGGGTTAAAATGTGGTATGGGCCTAGTGGTATAAACTGTATGGGCCTCATTTGATATAAAAATGGAATTGGTCCATTTACACTTTAAGGGCTTATAAGTCTTTGATATTAACCCTTTGGGCTACCCCGACCCATTAGATGGGTAAGGGTGGCCCATTAAGAATTTCTTCGGTTACAGCTTCGTCTTTGACTATTGACTTTGGCTTTGACTTTGGTTGACTTTGACTTTTTCACGCTCTTTCCATTCTCGTGCTCTATTTTATCGTTTTGGCTTCGTTTTTCGTTCTTTTGTTGGATATCTTTCCTGCATTAAAAAATTATAAATGAAAACATACACATACAATGGTATTTGGGGTACGTTTTTAGCCTTTAAGTCCATTTAAATGGTAAATGATTTGTGTAACCAAAATCCCCCCATACAAATTATTGCCGTGTCCCTCACGCAAAGCCTAATAAGTAAACACTTAAGAAAACTAAGAATCTCAATCCCCCTCGACTAATTACCTCGAAAAGTAGCTAAGTGTTCATCAAGGGGAATTAAAGAATCAATAGCTTTGAAAAGCCCCGTTTTTACCATTTTTCAATATATACACTTATTCCTACACATATTTTTGTATTTTTCATTTTTCTCATTTTTTTGTACTTTTCTTTTTAAGCAACTAACTAACATGTTTGACTTTCGTTATTTTATAACTTTTAGGGATCATAGAACAAGAAACATTTCAATCCTAAAATGCCCCAAAAAGGATAAATTCATCGTTCCCGACTTTTCACTTATTCCAAACCAAGCTTAAAACGAAATCACCGTTAAATACAAGTAAAGATGCTAACACTACTCATATTTGTAACTTGTGAAACTTTCCGCTCCCGGCAATTATTATATCTTAGGTGAATGTGCTTATTTCTAATTTCAACCATGGATCAACGTTTTGCAAAATTTCTATGCTTTACGTTCCACCCGAGAATAATGAGTTTGAAGGCGAGATCATCCCATGTAGCAACTTTCGTCTCGGCACATCCCAACCTTGCGGCTAAGTGACCATGCTTTTGACACCTCACAGAGACTAGTATCGGGACTCACGGACCTTCGGTTTCAAAAAACTCTTAGGTTTCCTGTTTATACATAAAATCACAACTTAAAACGAAATAGTCTTAGTTCAAAAGCATATTTAAATTTAAGAAAAAGAGATTTTCCCTATATTTATTAATTCACGTTTACTACACTTAATATAATTA
>BQNB010075899.1:4155-31325 GCA_026074375.1 Tanacetum coccineum | reverse complement strand
TTAAATGATTACAAGAGTAAGGAAATTACACGGTGTCTTCTATGGAATCGTGATCAATGCTTGACCTTTATTGCTCTTCTCCTCTTTAGAAAATCATCCTTTATGTGAATGGTATGAAGAATATGATTTTGCACAATGAAAACTCGTTTTTGAGTCTTCTATTTATAACCTCTGAAAAATGCTAGATACGCCGTATTAGACTAGGCCAATATGGCGTATTGGGTTGTATCCTTTGGAGTGCGCGCAAAGTTTATAATCAATACAATATACATTCATAAAATATAATATCTTTGTATCTCTAAATAGTTTTCTTCATGGATACGGCGTATGGCAGAAGGTGACTACGCCGTATTGGGAATTGTGAATACGCGTTTTCTTGTGAAGACTTGGCGCTGATACGCCATATCTCTTTTTCTGGATACGGTTTATTGTTCAGAATTGAGTAATCTTCAAACGTCTTCGTTTTAGCTCCAAAATAGGCACCTTTTAGCATGTCTTCACAAATCACTCATCAATTACTATAAATAACACTTTTAAGCAATTAAGTACACATTCTTGCAATAATTATACAAAAGTGGTTAGTTTATTCGGGATAAATGATGGTATAAATGTGACATTATTTGATGTCATCAATCATCAAAGTAACAATGTCTTCTCTTGCTGAATTCATGATACTCTCTGGTGGTGACAACGTCTACCAATGTTGGAGAAACACCTGTATGATTCCTGGAAAAGCAGGACAAAACTTTACATGCAAAACATAGAGAATGGAAGAATGATACTTGAATCAGTTGAACATGGTCCACTCATTTGGTCTACGATTAAAGAAAATGGTGTGACCAGGACAAAGAAATATGAGGAATTATCCGCAACTGAGAAAATTCAAGCCGATTATGATCTCAAGGCAACTAATATCATTCTTCAAGGACTACCATCAGATGTCTATTCTCTCGTTAATCATCACAGAGTTGCCAAGGATCTATGGGAAAGAGTTCAACTACTAATGCAAGGTACCTCATTGACAAAGCAAGAAAGGGAGTGTAAAATATATGATGCATTTGATAAGTTTGCTCACATAAAAGGAGAATCACTTCATCAGTATTACTCAGCTGATCAATGACATGAACATTTACAAAATGAAATTGGAGCAATTTCAAGTCAATACCAAGTTCTTAAACAGTCTTCCACCTGAATGGAGTCAGTTTGTGACTGATGTCAAACTTGTAAGAGATTTGCACACTACCAACTTTGATCAGCTTCATGCATATCTTGAACAACATGAACTCCATGCAAAGGAAGTCCGTATTATGCGTAAACGCAATCAAGATCCACTTGCACTAGTTGCGAATCATCAAATGACACCATCACACTTCAATACTTATCAATCCTCATGCAACAATCCTCAGTTCCAACAACAGTTTTCACCATCTCAGTCTCCTCAATATGGATCAATCCATCCCACATAACATTATTCAACTACTTATCCATCCACACCTCATGCAATTACTTATCCGTTATCACCGCATCCAAATGCTTACTCATCCACAATACATCAAGATGCTTGTCCACAACCACAATCCACTGGTTAAATTAAATATACTGTCTCCACGATTAATCAATAAACAAATCTTGCTAAATTTTCTCACATAGACTCTGGTCTAGCAGTTCATGTGTTTAGGCAAGGAGATGACCCTATTGATGCCATTAACAAAATGATGTCATTTCTGTCTACTGTCGTCTCATCTCGTTTCCCAACGACCAACAATTAACTAAAAAATTCTTCTAACCCAAGACAACAAGCAACTATTCATGATGGAAGGGTGACTGTTCAACCGGTTCAGGGGAGACAAAGTTCATTTGCTGCAGGTACTTCTGGAACAAGGGCTAACATCTCAGGAATAGGTGGGAATAATTCAGGTCAACAAAGGATTGTGAAGTGTTTTAACTGCCAAAGGGAAGGTCACATGGCAAGACAGTGCCCAAAGCCAAAGAGGAAAAGGGATGCTACATGGTTTAGGGATAAAGTTCTTTTGGTTGAAGCATAAGGATATGGTAAAGTTTTGAATGAGGAGGAATTGGAATTTTTGGCAGACCCTGGAGTTGCAGAAGGTCTAGTTACACAGACGATCATTACGCACAATGCAACTTATCAAGCAGATGATTTGGATGCGTATGATTCTGACTGTGATGACTTCTCTACAACCAAGGCAGTTCTTATGGCCAATTTGTCTAGTTACGGATCAGATGTTCTCTCTGAGGTACCTCACTCTAAAAACACTCATAATGATATGCTAAATCAAAGTGTGCAAGAGATGCCGTATTCTAAGCAAACTCATCTTGTGAATTATCCAGAGCATGAGATAAAAAGTGATATCAATATCATTCCTTATTCTTAGTATCTGCTTGAAACACAAAATACAGCTATTCAAGATACAAATTCTTCTGCACAATAAGATGCCATGATATTATCTGTGTTTGAACAACTGTCAAATCAAGTAACTAATTGTAACAAGGTCAATAAGGACAATCTAATTGCCAATGAATCCTTATGTTGGGTTCAGTTCCTGAGCCCTTCAGTCATTCAGTAAATTTAAACATAAAATCCCCGAAGTGTTTCTCAAACTAAAGTCTTTCAGTTTGAGTCACTGAAGCCTTTCAGCTTCAGTCGCTGAAGTTCCTTCAGCATCACCTCTTCAGGTCCTTAGAAGATTGGGAAGTATCTTCACTTCAGTGTATGCAACGGTACATAAACTAAAGAAGGACTCTTGGTTAGAGCTTCAGTTCAGCTTGGCTGATAATTCCAAGCTGAACATTGTCTATCTCCTTAACAGAAGCTGAAACGTGTGTTTCACTTCTAGAAGGTTTACAAGGCGGGAAAAAGATTGCTTTATGTCAAAAGCAATAAAGCATTTCTCTTGGGAGGAAAAATGCTATACTTCTAAGTTGGTATAGAAGTACACCAACTTTCCTTCAAGGACTGTACCTAGTACTAGAAAGAAAACGTGCATTAAATGGTAGCTCAACCACCCATTTAATGCTTGCCATGTAGCTAGGTTAAAACTTGTAAACCCTAATCCGTTTGCCTATAAAAGGAAAGGGATTCCCAGAGTAAATTGCTGTCTTTTCCCAATTAATGTGATACACATTCGCTAGAGTTCCATTTATCTCTGAACATAACTGACTCGTACTACTGAAAGGCTGATAGCTTCAGTTTAGTCATAACAAGTTTTGTTTTTTATTTCATAACTTTGGTTAGAGAATAAGTTCGAAGGAGGATAACACCCTAATTCTCATTTCACACCTTGCTATTCGCAAGCAAGGTGATTGTATAGATCTTTATTTTGATTCTAATAAAACTTTATCACGTTGAAAAGTACTTCTATTGTGTGTTTTAAACTTGTTCTTTATATTCTTTATATATATTTGTTTAAAACTCACTTCGTTGCCATGGAATGTGATTAGTTTAATTTGATAAACCTTATATCAGATTCCAAGGGACCAACAAGTGGTATCAGAGCCTTCTGGTTTATAAAATCCCTTTAAAAGGATATATAAAGGCTCAAAGATTTTTAAAATCAAGATCCATCTTAAATGGCAGCAGTAGAAGTACCACAGACTCTTGAATACAGGGGTGGCCAGTTAAATGCAGCTCCTGTACTAGAGGTGGAAAATTTCACCAATTGGAAAAAGAGGTTCATGTGCCACATTATTGGTATTGAACCTCAATTTGAAAATATCATCAAAAACGGTCCTTTTATCCCCATGACAGCTGGTCAAAGGAAGCCAGAAAATCAATGGACTAGAGATGAGAGAAAGGCTGCTAACTTAGATCAGCGACTCAAAAGTCTCATCATGTCTGTTCTTCCAGATGACCAAATGAACTCTGTCATAAACTGTTTAACAGCTAAATCAACATGGGATGACCTGATACTGTATCATGAGGGCCCCTCTGATGTGAAAGAAAGTAGGGTCATGGACCTGAAATTGTGCTATAACACCTTCAAATTCAAAGAAGGTGAATCTCTAACACAAACTTTCACCAGATACAAAGCTTTGATGAATGAGTTAGTAAATGATGGCATCAAACTTTCAAAGCTTGAAATAAATGCTAGTTTTATAAATGGGTCACCAAAGAAGTGGCTAAGCTTCTGCCAAAGTCTTAGAAACATAAATCATGTGAAAGATTTCGTGCTTGCATCTCTATTTGGTAAACTCAAATATGAAGAAAACCTTATAGACAGTATTTACGAGACTGAAAAGAATAAATCTCTTGTCTCTGCAACACCTCTTTCAACTGCTTTCTTCTCTTCCTCTATTGTCCAGAACTTTCAAGATAGTCTTGATGATGAAGAGGATACAAGAAGCAGTTAGGAGTATCTAAATGATCTTGAGGAAGAATACCAAGCAAGAGCTCTTTTAGCCAAATCTAAAAGATTCTTCAAGAAAGGTACTCAAAGATTCAGCAGTACAAAGGCAACTGACCAAACTGAATGTCACAAATGTGGCAAGAAAGGTCACTTTGCAAGAGACTGCTGGTCAAAAACCTCAGTTTCCACATATCAGTCACCTTTTCAATCAAAACCTCTCATTTCCCCTCAGCACAAACCTGAACTAAGGCCTACCAAGGACTTTGAAGCCAAATACAACAAAGTCAAGGCTAAACTAGCTCTCCTAAGTTCTAGTGCTTCAGCCTCTAAAGCTCTTATGGTAAAGAACAAAGGTCTCATCGCTGAAGCCTATGAATGGGATGAAGAAGAAGTGTCATCAGATGACAATGAAATGGTGGAGGTGAAGGTACTCATGGCACTAGCTGAAGAAAATAATGTTGTCGGCAAAGAAAGTGCCAGAAATGGTGAATGGGTAAAGATCTCTATGAGAAAGGTACACACTCTTCTTGAAATGGAAGATAATGATGATAGAAAAGTCTGTCTAGATTATTTGTGTATTGATCTAAATTTTGTTGAAGAACAAAGAAGCAATCTTTTGTCAAAACATAGAAATCTTGTTCATGAACTGAATACATGCAAAGAGCAGCTTTTAGTACTAAAACAAGCAAAACTAAATTTTCTTACCATGCAACATGTAAACACTGAAATTCTCAAAAAGAATAAAAAATTAAGATCTGAACTAAAAAAGCTAAAAGAAATCACTAAAATTTGGCTTAACAGTTCTAACAAAGTAAATTAGTATATCAGTGAACAAATCCCCTCTCAAAAGAAAAAAATTCTGGGAGTTGATCAACTCACTGAAGATCCCTCCAATTCAGGGCAAAAAGACCTAGTCTTTGTAAAATCTTTAGCCGATGACACAAAAGTGACCATACCTGGTGTTGAAAGACCCTGGTTGTCTGAAACTGAAGGTTTTATTTTTCCAAATCATGATACTGGTAGGATACTCCCAGATGAGTCATAAAGAAACACAATTGATCCTTCAGTTGCCTTCATTGACTCTTCAATGACTGATTATGATTCAGCAAATGAATCTTCAGTCTGTAGCACCCCTCTTCCTCCACTGAAGAAGTTAGAAGGTGCTGAACCTATTTCTGGACCAAAAACTATCAAATCCATTTTGAAGTCAAAATCCACACTCAAACCTGAAGCTTTAAAAGGTGTCATAATAAATGAACCATCCTCGGCTCCTGCTAAGGGTAACAAAAGCTCTCCAGCTTCAAAAGTTCACTCAGCTCTTGCTGGTAAACTAAAGAGTGTAAAAATTAAAGATGCTCATTCCTTAAATATTCTAATAAAAGAACTTAACAGTCTAAAATTACAAGTTAGCAAAAATCAGTCATCTTACCCCAAAAGTAATCAATCACAACAAATTCTACAAAATGCACTTCAGAACAAATACAAAACACAATTCAAAAGGAGTTGTGATTTATGTGGCTTAAACAATCATCTTTCTGAAAATTGTTATAAAGTTCTGTTTTGTAAAAGGTGTGAGAGAACTGATCATAGAACCTGTGATCATGCTGAATACATGTCCACCATGAACATGTCTTAGCATCTCAAAAGTCTGGGTAGAGCGTCTTCAAGACCTAACATCCCACGACCATCAAAATGCTTCTTTCCACCTTGCATTCACTGTGGTAGTATAGATCATTTATCAAATGAATGTTTATACTATCCCATATGTAAATTATGTGGAAGTTATGATCATAACATAAATGGTCATAATAGGATTATCTCTCTAGAAAGAGAGATCAATCCAAGAAATCCTCAACACGCCTTCAAAAGATGTGAAGCTTGTGGTAGTTCAAATCATACGCAACTGATCATTATGATATTGAATTGTTCAAAAGAGGTGAAGCACTTCAAGCCAAAAAGGCTGAAGCTTTAAAATAAACTAGAGCTATCAAATGCTAACAGATCCAAGACTCCCACTAAAAGGTGGGTTTCTAAACAAAACTAACCATTCTGAATGTATTTGTGTAGTGTGACATCAGGAAGCCCATCTAGTACCTGGATAGTAGATGCTCAAGGCATATGACTGGTGTCAAGGGTTACCTGCACAAATATGTAGAACAACCAGGACCTAAAGTGATGTTTGGAGATGACTCTACATGCACAACTAAAGGTTATAGCTCTATCAAATGTAATGGTATAGTTTTCATAAAGGTAGCATTTATAGGCCTTAAATACAATTTAATTAACATGAGTCAACTCCGTGATGCTAAATATATTGTTCAGGTTGATGAGAAAAGAGGAACAATCTTCAACTCTAACAAGGAAATTGTTATGATTGCTCCTCGAGTAAGAGATGTATATGTTCTTGACATGACATATTCTGCTCAAGAATCTTGCTTCCTTGCCAAAGCTTCTGAAAATCTCAACTGGCTTTGGCATAAAAGACTTGCTCATCTAAACTTCAAAACACTCCACAAACTGGCAAAACAAAATCTTGTTATTGGTCTTCCCTCACTTGTCTACTCAAAAGATAAACCATGTTCATCATGTGAAAAGGGAAAGCATCATAAGGCCAGCTTCAAAACAAAATAGACATCTTCTATCAAGAAATGTCTTCATCTTCTTCACATGGATTTATTAGGACCTATAACTCCTAGGTCTATTAACCATGATAAGTATACCCTTGTCATTGTTGATGAATACTCTAGGCACGCCTGGGTATACTTCTTAAAAAAGAAAAGTCAAGCACCTGAAACCATCATGTCCTTCATCAAAAGAGTTAAAAATCAAAATGACATCAAAGTCAAACAACTCAGAACTGACAATGGTACTGAATTCAGAAATAGCACACTTGTTAACTTCTGTGATGAAAAAGGGATTTCTCAAAACTTCTCTTCTCCTTACACACCTGAACAAAATGGTGTTGCTGAGAGGAAAAATAGAACCCTCATAGAAGCTGCAAGAACAATGCTTTCAGGATCTGTCTTTTCTAAACAATATTGGACTAAAGCTGTAGCCACTGCATGCTACACTCAAAACAGATCCACCATTGTGAAAAGACATCTCAAAACTCCTTATGAAATTTTTTGTAAGAGAATCCCAAACATTAGTTTTCTTCATGTCTTTGGATGTCCAGTTTACATCCACAATCATAAAGATCATTTAGGAAAATTTGATGAAAAAGCTGATGATGGTTATCTTCTTGGATACTCACTTGTCTCCAAGGCCTTCAGAGTCTTCAACACTAGAAGACAACAAACTGAAGAAACCTATCACATCACATTTGATGAAAGCCCTGAGGCTATCAAATTCTCAAAACCTTCAGTTGACAACATCAACATTGCTGAATCAGAAAGATATCCACCTGATGAATATCTTCATCCTTATGAACCTTCTCAAAGGTATCAAACAAACAACAATGATGTGTCCTTCATAGAACCCTATGAATGTCCTGAACCAGTGGTTCTTGAAACTAAAGTTTCATCTGACCAAAATGGTCAAATAGATCAAAATGATCAATCTGTTCAAAATGATAAAATCTTAAATGATGATCATTATGAACATTCCGATCACACCAATGATGAACAAATCATTGATAATCTCCCAAACACTGAAGACATTCAGATCTCTGAACACTTATCCTCTCCAAATGCAGAGGATACTTCAGCATAAAATACTACAATCCCAAGTCCACCCTTACCTGTTCCATCAATGGTCACTCCAGCTCCTCAAGACAGATGGTCTCAAGACAAGCACATTGAGCTTGTAAATATCATTGGTAATCTAGGAGCAAGAATGCTCACAAGAGCCATGGCCAAACAACTCAGTGCTGCTTCAGCTCATGAATGTCTCTTTGTAGATTTTCTCTCTGAAGAAGAACCTAAAAAGGTCTCTGAAGCACTAAAGCATCTTGGTTGGGTTGATGCTATGCAAGATGAACTAAACCAATTTGCCAGAAACAAAGTATGGACATTAGTTCCTGTATCTTATGGCAAAACCATAATTAGCTCAAGATGGGTTTTTAGGAACAAAAGGGATGAAACTAGAATAGTCATAAAAAACAAGGCAAGACTATTAGCTTAAGGCTACAATCAGCAAGAAGGCATAGATTATGATGAGACTTTTGCTCTAGTTGCAAGACTTGAAGCTATCAGAATATTTCTTTCCATTGCTACTGATGTGTCGTTGTGCGTAGGTATTATTTGTTATCAAGTTTTACTATTTATTTTATGCCGACTATACCTAAAAACAACACATTAACGGGCAGTGTACCCGGTCGGATGAAGTTTCGTGGTAAGTAGGGTATTGATCACTAAGAGCGAGAGCGTTAATTCCTAATTCTGTCAGTATTTTAGTTATCTAATTTAAACCTAAAACTAATGAAAAAGGGGGGGTTTCAACCAGAAAGACTGGCATAGTTTTGGGTATCTAACCTAAGGTTTTGATGACAAGTAAAGCAATAAACACACACAAGAAGACAAACAAATGATAGAGAAGCGGTCAAGAACTAATATAAAGAAAACATATCAACCATGAATAATCCGATAAAACGCAAATTTGTTTAATAGTGCAATGATTGGCTTATCTCGAAGGGCATATCATTCCTAGACTTAGGCGGTACTTCTTCCTAAGACCTAGACACTCTAATTCTGTCACATTAGACACATCCGCATCAAGCAAGCATTCGTTGATTATAATCTATCTTAGGAGATTAATAATGGTGCTCTTACTAAACCCTAGCTTATAGAGACTTTACCTATTTACTGCTTAACGGCTCTTTATATACTAGTAGTCTGCTGTCCGAGTCCTTACAAATAGAATAAGAACGTACTCGTTGATACCAGGGTGATGTGATTCTAGTTCAAATCTATGTTGATGATATCATCTTTAGGTCCACAAGCATAAAATTATGCAAACACTTTGCTAAACTGATGACTCAAAGATATGAAATGAGCATGATGGGTGTCCTCACCTACTTCCTCGGATTTCAGATTAAACAATCTGAAAGAGGCATTTCAATCAACCAAGAAAAATATGTCAAGGATCTGCTAAAAAGTATGACATAAATGGTTTATCAGTGAAGACTCCAATGGTACCCCCTAACAACTTAGGACCTGATCTTAACAGCAAAACTATAAATGAGACTCAATATAGAGGTATGATTGGATCACTAATGTATCTAACTGCTAGCAGACCTGACATTTAATTCTCAACTTGTCTCTGTGCAAGATATCAAGCAAATCTTAAGGAATCCTACCTTATTGTTGTTAAGAGAATTTTCAGGTACCTAAAGGGTACTCACAATCTTGGTCTGTGGTATCCAAAATGTTCAGGTTTTGACCTAAAAGGATACTCAGACTCTGACTATATTAGATGCAACATGGACAGGAAAAGCACCTCAGGTGCTTGTCAGTTGCTAGGAGGCAAACTTATGTGCTGGAGTGCTAAAAAGCAGCAATCTGTAGCTATGTCCTCAACTGAAGCTGAATATGTAGCTGCTGCTGGTTGTTGTGCCAACATACTATGGATGAAAAGCCAACTCACTGACTATGACATCATATATGAGAAGGTACCCATCTTTTGTGATAACACTAGTGCTATTGCAATTTCAAGCAATCCAGTCTTGCACTCAAGAACAAAGCATATTGATATCAGATATCACTTCATCAGAGATCATATTCTCAAAGGGGACATTGAATTACATTTCAGTCCTACTCAATATCAACTTGCTGATATTTTCACCAAGCCTCTAGATGAGCCAACTCTCAAAAGATTGATTGTTGAACTAGGTATGCTAAACATTGATTCAAAACCTGAAGCTTCAGCACTGACTGAAGAAAACTAAAGCTTCAGCGCCTTCTTCCAAAACTAAACAAACTTTCATGTTAAATATCAGTTTAGTTTTTTCATACAACATTTAACTTGCTCGAGTAAAGTAACCAAACAATCCCATATGTCTCATTCATGGATTTGCATAAGCATGTGTGATTTTGTCGCCTTCGCTGAAGCACATATATTGGTTAAGTAAAGAACTAAACTCATTAGTTTATTCTCTTTAGTTCAGTTAGGAAAATAATTTTATCTAAATCTTCAGCTATCTCTCGAGTGAAGTAACTGAGCAATCACATATGTCTCATTCATGGATTTGTATGAGCACTTGTAGTTTTGTCGCCTTCGCTAGAAGACTGATGATGATGAAGATTACAATAATCAGTTCAGCATGACATAAACACCAAACCTGAACCTAGTCCAGCTTTTTCAAAATATCAATCTAAAGGTCAGTTTAAAAAAAAACAAATGTGATTTTCAAAAGTAATATTATTTTATCAAAATAATTTCCTTCCCAAGGAAGTTGTTTAACTTTAAAATAAACATATTAAAAGAGGAAGTCCAATAGTTAGAATGACCACATCATCTTTCTCTCACCTACTTTTTCAGTTGAATAGACGGCTGTTCACTGTTCTAGGTGTCAGAAGCATGTTTTACTGACTTTCATTTAATACAAAGTTTGGCACACACGTTGAAACCTAACCCTAAAACATTCCCATAACTTTATAATCTCAAATGCTAATTATAATTTCTCAAAGGAATTTTTGTAATTTCATCAATCATATAAATCACAACACACCATTCCACATCCTACCCTCATAAATCTGGCAAGAACAAACAAAACACACACCTTCCATCAAATCAAAACTTGAAAACCCTAATGGCAGAATCATCCTTACAAAAACCCTCATCACCTAACCTCACTCCCAAAGAAGAACCTGTCACTCTTGACAAACCTGAAAGCCCAAACCTTTTCCTACCTGCCATTCAGGTAGAGTTCACATTTGAATAAATTGCCTTCACCACCAACAATGAAGTCGCACTTTTATATCCATCACACCCTAACCAAGAATACTTTAAGGATGTATCTAAATTCATTTCCAAATGCTGTCTAAAAAGCATTTACAAGAGCCCCAAATCAATATAAAGAATACCTAAGTGAATTCTGATATACAGTAAAGGTCTTACCAGACTCTAAGATTTAGGTATCCACTCCCACAAGAGAAGTTAGAGGAGAGATACGTATCACCACATTTAGAAATGCTCTTATGGCACTATACTTACCTCACTCAAGTATGCATGTTTCTCTACCCTCCATAACAACTATAAAACCATGGTTTGCAACGATAGGGTACAATGAGGAGATTGGGGCAAAAGGAACTCTCAAAAAGAGTTGTCTTCCTCCTAGGTGGAGGTTGCTGATAGGTCAGATCATTCAGTGCTTAGGTGGGAAAACAGATGGCCTAGATTAAATATCTAATAAAGATGCCACCATCTTGTATTGTTTGGCAAATGGTGTCCAAGTAGATTATGCCAAGATAATTTGGGAGGATCTCATTCACAAGCTGAACAAGAAGACTAGGTAAAAGATTGTTCCCTACCTTAGGTTTATATCTCTTCTACTTGAACATATGGTACCTAACTATGATAATGAAGAGCTCATAATAAATCCCACTCAGGTCTTCAGTGTTCATAACTAGATACTAAAGCTAAACCAACCTGAAGAACCTCCCTTCACTGACCACATGCAGGCCATCTGCAATCTAGATGTGTTTGTAGACTCCAAAGCTCCCAAATACTCTTCTCCAACTGAAGAGGTTCCCCAAGGCAAAAGCTTAGAGCTAGAAGTGGACTCAGAAGAAAACAATCTTCAAAACACACATCTGAGTCCACCACTAAGGCATCCAAATCCTAATCTGGCCACTTAAAGAAGGAAACTAAGTCCAGTTCAGCCATGGACACAAGCCCAAGCCATCCTTTACCTCCCACACCAGTGGTTGGTGAAATGCATAAAGAGGCACAACAAGCAGCTGGTGGCCCAACATCTTTAGGGGCCACCAGTGAAGAAGGATCCCACCCTTAGCTCAGTAGTGGTATGTCTGCATTTCTTATAATTGAACCTGTTTAATCAGCTTCTTTTATTTTGCACTCTAAGTCTGCATCAGGACATGATGCTTTAACATATTTCACAGCCGAAGCTGATCTTAGAATATCTGCTCCTAAGGATTCCATATTTTAACAACAAGGTATGGATGAAGGAACCAAAAACTACTCACTTGCTCACATACTTGCAGGATCTAATCCAAGTGTTCTTGTAGATAAAACAAAAATTGCTGGAGATGGGTTAAAAACTGCCCACACTACTTCAGGTGCAAATGAGGAATCAAGAGCTGATGACATCTCACGAAAAGTAAAGCTGGAGGATTTATCAGATATCTTGAAAGATACAAGATCTGCCTTCTTCACTCGTGACTCCCCAACAGATGAGCCAATCGTTGTTTCAGATAAGAGTGAAGAGGAAGAGAATGCTGAAAAAGATAAAGACATTGAAGATACTTTAGTCCCACCTCCACCATCTCCAAAATTAGCTCAAATTCAAGAGTTAATTGCTTAGGTTCACTTACTTCAGTTTCAAAAGGAAAAGCTGGAGAAAGCAAAACATAAAGCTGAAGCTGAAGTTATCTCAATGAAAACCAAGCCTTCATATCCAAACATTAACTAGCTAACTGAAATTTTGGTAACTTCCTTGAAACCTGAACGATCCGAACTCTTAGCCTCATATGACTTTGCTAGTTGCTTGCCCACTGAACTAAAAGAGCTCCCCTTAAAGATCACTAGATTACCTGGAGAAATTAAAGAGCTAAAGCAGCATATTAAAGACATAGAAATCGAGCTGCCTGGAGATCTCATAGAGATACCAACAAAACTAGAGTCATTCACTTCCACTATCTCTAGTCTATCATCCTAGGTAGCTGAACTGAAGAACATTCAATGGAAACCTCCAGCAGAGTTTCTCAATTTGCCAAGTAAAGTTTCTTCAGTTTAAGAAAAGCTTAAGACTTTGGATTCTCTTCTAAGTCTTTTGCACAAAGTCACTCATACCTTGAACAGGTTTTCCACCATGGTAGACAATGCATCAGGAGCTACATGCATGAATGTTCCTTCAGCAGGCCAAGCAACTGCTTCACCTACTGAGGGGGAGAAGAACACCAAAGAGGTTGGTACAAACCTAAAAGATGAATTAATTGATCTTCTAGGCAAAGATGTTGTGACACAGTACTACACTAAGAAGCTACTCTTTGATAAATATTGTGATAAGATGCTGAAGAGAAAGAAAAACCCTAAGATCACAAACTGTGAAGTTCTCACAAAGAAAGGCCCTATCACACTGAAAATATATAGGGAAGATGAGTCTAATGAAGTCATCTCAAATCTTAAAGTTAGTGATCTACATTCAACATAATGGAGAGAAGTACTATAAGCTTGTCCAGACAAAAGTGAAAAAGGATGGAAAACCATTTATGATCTGGTAAAGACAAGAGTGGATCATCTAACTCAAACTGAACAAGAACTCAAGATTGACTTTAACCAACCCCTCAAAGAACAAGATCCTCTGACTGAGCTAATTGACTTAGCTAACAAGAAAAGAAAAAGAACCAGTGACTTAAGAGATCATTCTAGGTTAACAAAGAAACACAAGTCATCTAGTTCAGCATAAAGAAGAGGGTCATTAAACAACTAAGGCAGTAGAATGAAATCTTTTGTAATAACTTTATCTTTTATAAATGTATTGTAATGAAAGTTAGAATGAAAGGTTATCAGTTTATGTTGTTTAATTTATATCAATTATGTAAGAAGAAGTTGTTTTGCTCACTTACAATTGATTTTAACTTAGGCTATTTGTATATTCAAATAGGGGGAGATTGTTGGGTTCAGTTCCTGAGCCCTTTAGTCTTTCAGTAGATTTAAACATAAAATCCCCTAAGTGTTTCTCAAATTGAAGTCTTTTAGTTTGAGTCACTGAAGCCTTTCAGCTTCAGTCGCTGAAGTTCCTTCAGCATTAGCTCTTTAGGTCCTTAGAAGATTGGGAAGTATCTTCACTTCAGTGTATGCAGCGGTACAGAAACTGAAGAAGGACTCTTGGTTGGAGCTTTAGTTCAGCTTGGCTAACAATTCCAAGCTGAACGTTGTCTATCTCCTTAACAGAAGCTGAAACATGTGTTTCACTTCTAGAAGGTTTACAAGGCGGGAAAAAGATTGCTTTATGTCAAAAGGAATAAAGCAATCTCCTTGGGAAATGCTACTTCTAAAGTTGGTATAGTAGTATAATAACTTTCCTTCAAGGACTGTACCTAGTACTAGAAAGCAAAACGTGCATTAAATGGTAGCTCAACCACCCATTTAATGCTTTCCACGTAGCTAGGTTAAAACTTGTAAACCCTAATCCATTTGCCTATAAAAGGAAAGGGATTCCGAGAGAAAATGCCATCTCTTCTAATTAATATGATACACATTGAAGAGTTCATTTATCTCTTAAACAAACTGACTCGTACTACTGAAAGCTGAAGCTTCAGTTTAGTCATAACAAGTTTATTTTCTTATTCTCATAACTTTTCTTAGAGAATAAGTTCGACGGAGATAACACCCTAATTGTCATTCAACTGCCTTGCTATTCCGAAAGCAAGGTGTCATAGATTCTTTATTTGATTCTAATAAAAGTCTATACGTTGAAAAGTACTTCTGTGTGTTTTAAACTTGTTCTTTATATTGTTTATATATTTGTTTAAAACTCACTTTGTTGCTATGGAATCTGATTAGTTTAATTTGATAAACCTTATATCAGATTCCAATGGACCAACAGTTTTTATTGGTATGTGCCATAAATTTTTTTAAATTTGGGTCAAAATTACCTTGTACGCTATGTTTCAATATATTACACATCATTTTAAGGACATAGAAAATTGCAATTGAAGGAATAGTTTCTAAGGTTAATTTCCCCCTACACTTAAATTGAACATTGTCCCCAATGTTCTTAAAAGTACCCAAATAAACGGATAAAGGGAAAAGAAAAAGGGGAAAGAAACTAGTACTCCCTTGGTTTTGCTCAATAATAGACAAGAAACATGTGATAAGCTGGCTAAATCGTCATCCAAGAATCGTCCATATAAAACTCCTAAGAACTCCAAAGCTTCTTCTCATCAAATATAACTTGCAAATCAAAGACAAGAAACAACTATACCTAGCGTAAAATTAGGCCTAATGATAATATACAATGACATGATTAGGGTTTTGACACTATGAAAGCAATAAAGATAGGATATATGTGCTAGATGAAATCGTGGTTTTTTGCAATAAGAAAATTACAAATTCTAGAAATTATACAAAATTAATTTTCAAAAATTAAAAAAAATACGAAGTTTATTGTAGCTGGGCTGGCGATGTCATCAGGAAAAATCCAAACGCCGTCTCCAGCGTCTATAAACATTTTTTTTCTTTTCTTGAAAAATTTCTGCACGCAAATCATATTAGTTATTTCCTAGAAAATATACTGCATAAACCACAAAAATAATTTAACACAATCATATGACTCTAAACAAACACACAAGACACATAAGATGCAAATTAATCTAAACATTTATTTAATATGTTTGAAATGGTTCTTAGAAACCGGATATTTCCCCTACACTTATTTGATGCAAAATACCTTTGATTGTATTTAAGATGAAGTTAAAGACAAAACAAAGCAAGATCACATAATTCAAACATATAAAAACAAATTATAAAGAATTAAAACACACATGACACTCCTAAAATGCATGAAAATAAAAGATTGGGTTGCCTCCCAATAAGCATTTTTGTTTATTTAATGAGTCTTATAGCTAGACTCGGAGTCACGCTCCTTACGTGACTTCTCCTTTGCCTTTCCTACTTTTCATCTTGATTAGGCATTTAATGGCTTTGGTTACGCTCTTGTCTTGCCTATATGCAGGTCCAAAATTCATGCTATTCGAGTAATGGGTTTTCTCCTGGTCACTATCATCGCCTGTTTTGATGAAAAGATGGTATGTTATCTGTTTTTAGGATCTCTTTATCAATATGTTTGAACCTTTCCATTTTGTGAGGCATCTTAAACGTAATTCTTTCTTTATCCTTTTCAAACGTGATCGTCCCTTCATATTTATCGTAAATAAGACCAGATTCTTTCACAAACGGCTTCCTTAATACCATTCCTCCAAGATAATGATCTATGACACTAGTGGTATCTTCTACTACGACAAAATCACATTCATAAGTGCAGTTACCTACAAAGACTTTTAATCCCTTAACTCTCCCTACGAAATTGCTAATTTTCTCAAGGTTTGACAGTTTTTTTCTTGACTTTAAACCTTCATTCATGATCCAGTAGTAATTAAGCATAGACATTACATTGATTGGTGAATATGAATCAATGTAAGCTTGTTCTTTGAGGAATTAACCAACCATGTATGAGAAATTTATGTTATTTAGATTTCTTGTTTTTACCTTCGCACTAATTGATGTGAGGGTTGCGAAGACTTCAAAGGAAGTTTTACAATCCCCTAGGCAATGTACCTAATCGTTGTAGTGTAGTATAGGTAAGACTCGGGGGTTGTTATCGTTCTATAGGGAAATAGGTTAGTAAGGCTCGAACACGGTCTAACAGAATTCTAAGGGGTTAAGAGAAGATTCTTTTTGTGTTTTTGTATTTATAAAAAAGCAGGTAAATATCATGGTTTGAGAGGTTGCTTTGATTAACTAATAATTAAACTAATTATAATCTATACTACTGATGATAACTTTATGATAAAAAGATGCATTTCCCTAATCATGCACTACTCCTCAGATTGCTTCTCCTAGATCCGTTGCCTTGTCACACTTGCGATGATCTATGTAAGTATTCCTAGGTCATGAACGGATTACACGAACCCGCTGTCTATTTAATATTCCGTTAGGGTAACACACAAGTAAGGTAGTATGAAGACTATTACAAGGCCCCTAAGAGTATATTAAATGCATGTGAAATACTGAGACATGCATACATGGCCGTAACGACGGAATAGACATGCACGCTCGATCACATCCTCATTCGCGTAAAACCAGCGGCTAATCATTAGGTGAGAGGGAAGTAAATTGTTGTTAAATAAAAATCAAGAAACAAATAGATTAAGACTAAGATTAACATTGCTAGACACTTATATCCCCAACCGTTCCATATAAAAGACACAACTATTTTACAACGACTTGGATCATCGATCCAAAACAACAACCTAAGATTGGCGTTTCTCGTAACGGTCACTTCCAATCATCCTAAAACTTTACATACTCTACAAGGCAAGTGGTGATATCTTTCACTTTGTACAATACTTTACATCGTTGATTTTTTAGACGTATCAACGAATAATCGATCCTTCGTGTAATTCCTTCGGTAATTCCTTTGCGAAATGATTATCTTCAAATTTTCCTTCTCTTTTTTTTGCAATCTAACTGTATACGAAACTCGGAGTAGTTTCACCATCTTCACGATCATAATAATTCCGGATAATTCCTTCGATAGTTCCTCCGTTCTTCGGACTTACCAATAATTGTGAATGGTATTAAAATCTACATGGTTTTGCTATAATATACATTCCCAGTTTGCAAAATGCAAATATCCAACCGGCACAAAGATAAGAAAATACACCAGACTCTGGAATACAAACTTTTAACACTATAACAATTTTTTCTAGCACCTGTAAACTAACCTTAATCTAACAGTGTAGTGTTACGGTGTAAGGGTGTAGGACTAGATTACTAATCTAATTATTACATAAACTACGAGCTAAGACTATTACAACTTGAAAGTGACCGACACTTTTCGTGTTTCCAACAAAACGGGAGGTTAACTAACTGGTGTAGTTAGTTAATAAGCAACATGGATAGGCGATTTGGGTGTAATCCTAAAATTTACCAATTTAAACAAGTTAGTCCAATTAAATCCATAATACTCATTATTGTGGTCTCGAATAGATATACAAAGCCAAGTACTAAAGTCCACTACATCACCGATACACTTATATTTTGTGGAATTTGGGTAAATATTTGGAAACAGATAGGTTAAATCCTCACAATATCTAACAAGGGTTATTGTGTGCGGGTTATGTAACATGTAATTTCACAAAAGTAGCTTGAAAAAAAATTAAATTTGAGCATAATTTAAGCATTTTAATGTGAAAAATAAGACAAGTAAACATTCTAATTCCACCCCCCCCCCCTCCCCACTTGAATTATACAACGTCCTCGTTGTATATATAAAACATTAAATACGGTAATTAAAAAGAATTAGAATGAGAAACTCCCATGATATTTGCTTGGTAGATTCTCCATGTTGATTTATTGAGCAAGAATTCGTGTTGAACAGCCGCCTTGAAGTTTCAAGACTCCAACACTTCAAGATCTCTTATGTAAATTTTCCACCAATATTTGTCGATATTTTTTGTGAGGTCCTGTGTAAATTCTTAGAAAAACTATCTCCGTGTATTCGTTTGGTTAGACTCGAATTAAATACCTACTGTACAGGAAGTTGATACGCCGTATCCATTCCCCAGGATACGTCGTATTGATACTTGTATACACTGTATTCATTTAATGAATACGGCGTATAGACTGTGCTGGAAATAAAGACTGGATAACATACAGATAGTCCATACGCCGTATCCATGGGGTTTGGGATGTCGCGTTATAGACAGTCTGGAAAGACAGGACTCGATACAAATTGAAAATTACATTCGGGTTAATTCCGGCAAGCACTTTTGTTTTTGTGTGAGTCTTTAAGTTAGACTCCCTTAAAATTCTCGTTGGCGTCATTTCCTAACTCTATAAACTCTTCATCTCCTTGTCAATGTCACCTCTTTTAATTATTTTCTTCAATCATTGCCCATTGACTTTGAAGCTAAACCCGTCCCTGTCAGTAATTTCTATAGCCCCATGTGGATACATCGTTTTGACAATGTTTGGACCGCTCCATTTCGATTTAAGTTTTCCAGGGTACATCTTCAAACGAGAATTATAAAGTAGCACCTTTTCGCCTACCTTAAAATCTTTATCACCACGAAGTCTAGAATCATGCCATTTCTTGGTCCGTTCTTTGTAAATTCTAGTATTCTCATAAGCACCATCTCTCAATTCGGCTAACGCATTAAGCTGCATAAGACGACTTTCGCTAGCAAGCGTTAAATCCATATTACATTGTTTCAATTCCCAATGTGCCTTATGCTCAATCTCTATAGGTAAATGGCATGCTTTCCCATAACTAGTCTAAAAGGTGTACACCCTGTCGGTGTTTTGTAGGCTGTCCTAATGCCCATAATGCATCGTTAAGTTTTTCCGACCAACCTTTAGGATTGTACCCCACTGATCTCTCTAGGATGTACTTAATAGCCCTATTAGTAACTTCAGTTTGTCTATTAGATTGAGGGTGATATGCCGTGGATAATTTGTGAGTCACACCATATCTTTGTAAAGCTTTTTCAAGCTGAGAATTACAAAAATGCGTCCCTCTATCACTAATCAAAGCTTTAGGAACTCCAAACCTAGCAAATAACTATCTTAAAAACTTAACCACAAACACGCGCATCATTCGTAGGTAATGCTTGAGCTTCGACCTATTTGGACACATAATTACAGCTATAAAAGTAGTATTACCTCTAGATTGGGGAAATGGTCCCATAAAATCTAATCCCCAAACATCAAAGACTTTGCATTCCTGAATGTTATTTTGAGGCATTTCGTTCCTTGAAGATATGTTTCTTGATCTTTGACATGCATCACATCATCTTACGTACTCATTAGCATCCTTAAAAACACTAGGCCAATAAAATCCAGAATCGTAAACCTTCTTTGCGATAATATTAGCACTATGATGCCCACCTATAAGTCTCGAATGACAATGTGCCAGAATTTCAAGGGTTTCGCTTCCAGCCACACATCTTCTCATTATATTATCCGCGCACAGTTTAAATGCATCAGGCTCCTCCCATAAGTAAGTCTTGACGTACGAAAAAAACCTCTTTCTTTTTTTAAAGGTCCAATTTGGGGGAACAACCTTTCCAACAATATAATTAACAAAATCCGCATACCATGGTTCATCGTTATTAGACTTGGATTTTAGCGCCATTAAATGCTCGTCGGAGAATTTATCAGCAATTTCCCTCTCAGTTAACACCTCCATATGTAGATTCTCTAAAGTAGATGAGTGATATACGGCCAAGTCTTCTGCTTCCTTATGTTTCTCCAATACTTGACAAGGGATAGTGAAACTCGTAGGGTCTTTTTCTTTTAATGGCAGTTTGTTTAGCAAGACAGCTGAGCACCTTTCATTCATTGTCTCTGTACAAGCTTCTTTAAGTTTGGATTTATTCGTCAGTAAGCTCTTCAGATATTTAGCGTATTTTGGCATTTTTACTAGGGCTTTAATAAACGGAATATTAATATCGGGTTGTTTCAGATTCTCCAAAAAATTCCGTTGCAGTGCTTCTTCTTTTTCTTTTCTCACCCGATTTGGGAAAGGAATAGATGATTGTTGAGGTTTTACCAATGGTTGAGTAGTCCTTTCATGAATACTTGAAGATTTATTTTTCTCACCATCATCATGCGGCTTTTCCTGCACATATTGTTCAGATCTGAGAGGTTCATTCTTGTTGATTCCAGTTTCATTAATTTCTTTTTTGCGGGTGGCTTCATACGTCATCTTTCCTCCCCTACTTGTCACACCTTTGACTTCGTTTTTTGGAATCAAAACATTACTCATAACCTTTGACAATTCATTTACCTTGATTTTTAGCTCACTCAATAAGTTGCTTCGTGTTTTTAACAAAAGCTCGTTGGTGGTTCTAAATTCTTTAATGAATATCTCCATCTCCTCGTGTTCACGTCTACCTTCATCAATGAATTTAGCCAACATTTCTTCCATAGTTAACCTCCTCATAGGGTAATCAAACGGGCAAGGAGGCTCCCTGAAAACGGTACCTGAAAAAAAAGACATAATTCGAAGTAAAACTATTCTAGAAAACTAAACTAGAAAGCTAACTAAAACTGCTGCTGTATCAGACAGTCGATACGTCGTATTCAGTAAACTGGATACGCCGTATTGATGTTTGATGTCGAATACGTTGTATTCAAAGAAAATGGATACGCCGTATTCAATAAATAACAGCAGACAGTAGACAAATAAAACTAAATTTATACTAAAAAAATTATACTAAAAATACCAATAAAAACAAGAAATTAAACAATCGCACTCCCCGGTAACGGCGCCAAAAACTTGATGTGTCGTTGTGTAGGTGTTATTTTATGTATCAAGTTTTACTATTTATTTTATGCTGACTATACCTAAAAACAACACTTTAACGGGCAGTGTACCCGGTCAGATCTAGTTTCGTGGTAAGTAGGGTGTCGATCACTGAGAGTGGAAGTTAACTCTTAATTCTACTGGTATTTTATCTATCCAGTTTTGATACTAATCTAACCTAATTATTCTAGTTAAACCTAAACTAAAGCAAAGAGAGGTTTTCAGCCTAAGAGACTGGCACGAGTTTAGTTCTAATTATCCTAAGGTGATGGCAAATAACGCACACAAGTGATTAACAAAAGATAGGGAAGAGGTCAAATCTTAGGAAAAACGTATTAGCCAGTTTAATCTAATAATATGCCTTGATTGTCTATTCGTTCAATAATTGTATTAATTCATTGGTGGTATATCATTCCAAAGTTAGGTGGATCTTCTCCCTGGACTCAAGGTTTGTCGCAAGTTAATCCTGTCACAATTAACCTAAACTCGCATAAAGCTCACACCGTTGATTATAATTTATCTAGGAAACTATATTGGTGGTTATATTAAATCCTAGCTCATAGAGGCTTTACCAACTTACTGCTTAATGGAAATTCATATACTAGTAGTCCACACCCACGTAACTACCTATGGAAATAGGACGTTATGTGTAATCCTAAGTCACCGGCTTAGTCTACCTATCCACTTAACCATAGATCGAAACAGAGTTTTCTATTGGTGATCCTATTAGTCTAGCTATATGAATAAGCGTTGTATATTTCTATCCCGGACTCTTAGCCTACGCCCAAACAACACCGAAGTTGTAGTGCATTAAATATGTAGAACTAGATCCAGTTGAATGATAAGAAAAACACATAAATAAGCACATAAATGGGTATGAAGTGATAAATATAATCAACATGCAACGAATAAAGAACAATCGATATAAACACACATCAAAACATTATATTATCATAAACATGGCTAATACCTAAAGGTATTTGTCGATAGTCATTATAACAATACATGAAATCATAGATGAACGATTAAACATAATGTTAACCGAACGCGTATAGTAGAGTGTAGAGATTAAAAGAGTTTTCCCATTGATTAGACCACTTTTTAGGACCTTCTTGGCTTCATTGATCTTCTAGAAATTGGACTTGGTGGTAAAAAGCATACCCTAAATCGTATTTAGGATTTGGTATTTATGACTCTGAAAATTGGTCGATACGGCGTATTGGAACTCAATACGGCGTATCTGGGTTGCTTGGCGTGGGCTCCAAGAATAAAATATTCCAAAATTCTTGCGCAGGAATTGGATACGCCGTATCTGATTTTTTGATACGGCGTATTGACCAATACGCCATATCCAATTTCTTGGATACGGAGTATTAGGGTTTTTGGATACGGAATATTGGCTGAAAATGTGTTTTTCTTGATTTTTGACCAAATTATCATATACGACATATCAATGGCGTATTCTTTAAAGTCAGGCAATGGTCTTGAGTTCTTTAAAGTCTTTAGATACGGCGTATGCTTCTAGAATGATACGGCGTATTGATGTCAGAATCAGCGACTTTCTGAAACTCTTCGTTTATGCTTTAAAACACGTTTTTTTCTCCATTTTTTGCCAACTACACGATAATTACTGCAAATAACAAATATAAACAATTAAGTAATAATTCTTTGCAATAATTACACAGAATGGGTTAATTACATGGGATAAATGATGCTATAAAATAGACGTTATTTGATATCATCAAGAGGTTGGTTTGTTTAACTATTAACTAAACTAATATCTAATCTATTGGTGATAACTTTATGATAATTAAATGTATTTACTTAATCATGCATTACTTATCAGATTGCTTCTCCTAATCGTGTTGCCTTGTCACACTTGTGATGATTTGTGTAAGTATTTCCTAGGTCATGAACGGATTACACGAATCCGCCATCTATTTAATATTCTGTTATGGAAACGCACAAGTAAGGTAGTATGAAGACTATTACAAGGCCCCTAAGAGTATATTAAATGCGTGTGAAATATCTTAGGAGGTATCAACCATATAAGGGGGTAAGGTAGTATGAAGACTATTACCCGATGGTATCCTTTCTACGCACTCGCGTTTCCCTAGACGTGTCTACAGCGATATAGACAAAAGCTGGTTTTCTAAAGCCTAACGCGCACATTCATCAACAAGAAGCAACAATAATAGGATCTACAATCCAACTTTTATGCAATCATAAGCAAATACAAAGGAGGGTTTAGCCTAGCATGTTAAGGATAAAGCAAGAACATAGATTAATTACACAACACATAGACATATTGAATGATTAATGAATAATATTCTTACTTGATTAAAACATGGATAGAAAGTAGTTACAATAGGGTTTTGAGGCCCTAAAAACGACCTTTAAAGCTGCTACAAAGACTAGGCTTCATCTCCCAAAAGTTATACATAGTTACACACTTAAAACCCTAATATCGGTTTTGTATATATTGAGATATCGCTGCGACGGTGTCGTATTGAAGTCTGACGCCGTCGCTACATGGATGATTCTAGATCCTCTTTAAGTCGGCCACGTCCTGACGCCATCGCTAGATCTCTGACGCCGTCACTGGATAGATCACGACGACGTCGCTTATGCTTGCGACGCCGTCTCCATGCTCTGTGAACAATACTTTTTCATGGATTTTATGTATGTCCATAATCTTGTTTGTTTCTTCTCCAAATGAGCCTAAGTCACGTGTATTTCTTTCAAATGCCATCCAAGTGCTAAAAACCTGAAAACAAACGATTAAGAACATAATCTGGGCATATTTGCATCATTTAGGAGGTTAAATGACCCCGAAATAGTGTATAAAATGACACCTCATCAACTTGTTTGTTATTTCTACAAATGAACCATTTACAACAACAAAATATATACACACGATTTTTTCAATTAGTATTGAACTTCAACATGTGAGCGCTTCAACCATAAAAACATATATATAACTTGCATAGAAAAGCTATTACAATTATTATAATAATTATACCAAATAACTGAGAAGGCAAGAATTGTTAAGACGGTATTAAAAGAACATGACTGATGAACTAATTAAAAGGTGGTAAAAGAGCTCCATGGTAGATGAGATCTATGATTATCTTCTCCACAGTAAAATCGATATGCAAAGCTTCCATATCTCATCCCGGACTCTTTCTACTGCCCTTGAAATGAACAATTACATTATACATCAGTTAGGCTACGTAATAATTAACTTGGAGATCAAATGCACGTATATACATAAAATGGTGCAAACATAAACCTAAACATAAAACCCGCATATTAAAACCAAAAATAAAAGATGTTGATCGAGTTACTTACGTCGTTCTTCTTGTTCATCGTTTTCTTGCATCAACGTATTATATATATACACCCAATCAACATATATACATCGTGTAAAAATTATCAAATAGATACTTTCTTCTGGGTTTATGTCCCCCATTATAATTACTGAAAACAGTAAAAAAACAAAGAATAAAAAAGAGATTTTAAGAATTTTTATGATTGTATAAATGATTTTCTGGCTTGATATAAATTTATGGCACTTATTTATTTTTATAAAATTATAAGTCACATAATATCAAATTAACTTGCAAACAGTTCATTGGAGTGCGGGTACGGTTACGTCGGGGTGGTTCGTAATGGGAGTTCCTCCTCGGGTTGGAATCGATCGGTGGTGTTCGCTGGAGTTAGAGCTTATATTCAAGTTTTTTTATATTTCGATCAGACCTCTTTACATCATATTTTTTGTGTTCGAATTGGTGTTCCTTCTTGTGTTCGTTTTTCTCTCAAACCGCCCTTTGCCTTGAAGGTATACTCTTCGATTCACATTCATATTTTTTGTGTTGATCATAATATGTCTATTTCAGCTCCATGCCTTAAAATATGTCTCTTAACCTGATTAAAAAGTATACCACTTTTGATGCTTAGGTTTAATCACATAAAAGGTTTAAGTAGTTAACAAAATAAAAACATGGTTGATATTATGAGATCACTGTTGAGTAGCGATGAGTTGGTTTTCGGATCTTTAAACTGTCTGAGCCTTACATAAAATGCCACTTAAGTTGGTCACTTAGTATTAGATGTCATATTATAAGAAAACAAGTTAAGCAAGCAAAAAGTATTAAGTTACTTTGTATATAATAAGTCTCATATAAGTGCTGTAATGACAAAATATAACCCAAATTAACATCAATTAGAATAGAAACACCCACTTAAAACATGCTTCACAGTGAACGCCAATGTACTTGGTAAGTGATGTTTCGAGTTGGGAAGAAGAGAGTAAATAAGAGTTCTTACGAAGTGTAACCGAATATGGTAAATCTGACAATATTGTTGACCCTTGTGCATCTCCTTCTGAATCTCAAACATCTCATCTTGTTAACACATGACACCACAAAAGCATTACAACTTTATATTACATAAGTTTCTCTTCCTAACTAAGTATAAACAATAATATAGCCATAACAAATCTCTTGTTATGGCTTAGTATCATTTATTTCACAAATAACATATCAAACAAAAAGGGTTTATAATGTGGATATACTTGGTAGAAGGTTTTCCCACATGAACATGTCCTGAAGTATCTGCTCACATTCTTTAGTGTCTTTTATATAACCATTATCAACAGCCTCCTTAATCATACCTTCCCACTTTTATCTTCCATGTAAAAAAATTCATTTTTCGTCATTTTCTTGGTCATAATATTTCTCGCATAATAAATATTATCATTCTCTTCATCTATATCAAGCATCTCCTCAAACTCTTTATCATTGACAACATCAATAGGTTTCATCCGAAACTCATCTACAAGCTCATCATATGTGTCTACATGCTTTTGTGTCACCTTTCATTTGAATATGGACTCTAGTACATCAGGCAACGCCTCTTCATCCTTGTCTTTAAAGTACTTCTCCATATGTGTTTTCAGCTCTACCACATAGTAAAAACTTTAAATAAATAATAAATAGAATCCTAATCCTAACTTCTTACCTATAAATATAGATTTCGTAACTAAAGAGGTCATTAGAAACTGATAAATGTTCTAAAATAATCCCTTCACACTACACAATTTGAAAATTGCAGATAAATTCCGATCACATACACATCAGTTTGACATAGAATCAGTTTCATGAAACAATAATAATAATCATACCAAGCAAATTTACATGATTCCTACTATAAAAAAGTCATCAGAACTACTTATAATAAACTCAGAGAATAAGGTGGTGTTTGTTTTTTAAAACTTGCCTCTTAACAGCCTCTTAATCTGTCTCGTTCAGACGCGGTCAGGCATTTTGGTCATTAAGTGCGTTTGTTTTTTTATTTTCGTTCAGAGGCGATCAGAGGCTAAAACCTCTTACCCAACAAGATTGGGAGGGGATGTCTTACTACCTCTTAATGTGTTTTCTATTTTCTTCCTTTTCTTTGCTTTCTTTCATTTAGCTTTTTTTTTACTTTTTTTTTCTTTGGTTCCTTTTTTTTGTTTTATGTTATATGTTTTCTCGTCTTTTCCATTCGTATTGATAATACGTTTTAGAGAGAATTACGTTGTTTTTTTT
>BQNB010075898.1:14306-31325 GCA_026074375.1 Tanacetum coccineum | reverse complement strand
TTTTTTTAATCTTTTTTAACAATGAATGTTATTTAATTTCCCTTTCTGAATTTTGGCAATGACATTTTCGACTTTACCTATTTGTTTTTAGTATTCGATAACATTTATTTATTGCATATTGTTTTTGCTATAAACTCTCTTGCTAATTACATTTATTCCTCAACATTCTATCAACCATCGCTTAACTTTATAAACAACACTTAAACAACTATGTGTTGTAAATGATAACATAAAACACAAATAAGACCAAGTTATAAAACAAAGTCAAATGTAAATGATAACAAACAACTATCAACCATATAAATGTTTCTTTAAATAATATTTTAAAGCTCCCCGCCCAATGGGCGAACCTTGAAACTAGTTAGATAATATTAAATTGATTGACTAAGATAGTAATTTAATATAACCGCCACAAAACGCTGATACAATTGTTAGTTATATGTACTCTTACAAATGCAAAAGTCATCCTAAAATATTATTATTGTTCATGTCAAAAAGAAAAAAGAAAGAGAGTTACAATGAACTGTAACATAAATGGATAACGATTGCACACTGCACATGAACTGCATAACACAAACACGTGAATGGTTTAACTGGTGATGTTATTGCTACTCCCTATCATAAGTACATCTCTTAATACTCGCTGTATTAACAGGATAGTTTTTTATGTTTTTTCGTTTCGTATTTTTCACATTTTACAGTTTTTGACTCATAAAACATTATAACTTTTGTTTCGTATTTTTTTTCCGGCAGTATTACCCATTTTATTAACATGTTTTACTGCTTTTGCTTTATCAAACCTTATATTTTTCCATTTCAGTTTTTTTATTTCACAGTTTTATAATACAAACAAAATTATAAAAATTAAAAAAATAAAATTTTTCAGAAGGGTTATTGACAACACTTTTGAAAAGTCTTAATAACCGACCCCTAGTTGAATACATATGTGACCCGATCTTTACTATCGTACAGCGCACACATGTGTCAGGGGGGCCTTCTGCAAAGGACGGCAGGTGAACGACACGTGTTAATACTTGCATGGTGGACTTGTACCGTCCATGCTCTTATTCATTGAACTTTGTTACTCCAACCACCGTATCGTACAATAAGGGTTACGTGGTTTTCGCACCACCTCCACGCCACCTATCTTTCACACTTTTTTATTATCCGTTTTATTGACAGGATAAGACAGTTTTTAATGTTCAGTATATTATGTCTTTTACTATTTTGACTTTATGGTTTTTGTTTCACATTTTTACTTAATTTATTAACAAAACAAAGACAGTTTTATGGTATTCTGCTTCGTATTTTATGTGTTTTAATACTTTTGACATATCAAACTTTATAATTTATGTTCCCTTTTTTTTATTTCGCACTTTTATAATAAAAAAAAATTAATAAAAAAAGAATAAATTTTTTTGGTGGTGTGTGATTTCTATTTTGATGGTGTGTGAACTCATAATGCCTACAAGATTCATGCAAGTAGCCTAACCAAATCTTCTGGTACAAACCATCGTACAATGACAATTCCAAAATTATGTAACCAAATGGCTTGAGTTCAAGTCCTGCTTAAAACATGTGAGATAGTTTTTGGTATATATTTATTGTGAGATGGTTGAAAATTGCCGTTTAAATTTTTTTTCCAATATTATGTAATTTTAAAAAAAGTGTTAGTTAATTGCGCTTTAAAAACGGAAAACCGACAAGATTTTTCACTGTGCAAGTTAACCTAGTTGGACGACAATTTGACTCATATATGGGTGAATGGTGGACCGTGGACACTTTTTACTGTTTAATTAATCCGAAGAAAGCAAGTTTTTACACATAAATGAATAAATGGATGAGGTTTTTCATTCTTCAAATTATCCGACGAGAATGAGTCTTTTACTAAGATGTACCGTGTACGCACCACCCATAACTGTTTACGACCTTTTCTTTGATCTTACTCACATATGTACCTGTTAAT
The DNA here is from genome assembly GCA_026074375.1 of Tanacetum coccineum. NCBI lineage: Eukaryota > Viridiplantae > Streptophyta > Magnoliopsida > Asterales > Asteraceae > Tanacetum > Tanacetum coccineum. The sequence continues at coordinate 29,359 of BQNB010075898.1, read as the reverse complement.
TAGGGGTGTGCAGGAAACCAAAAAACCGAACCTAAACCCAAAAAAATCGAAGAACCGAAACCTAAAAAGCCGAAACCGATTGAAAAACAGATGGTTCGATTTTCAGATTTTGAAAAAATCGAATTTTTTGGTTCGGTTCGGTTTTAGCATTAATTAAAAACCAGTATAAACCGAACCGATCTTTGTAAACATGGGAACACAAATAAGTTTTGATTGAAGCTAAGGGACGATGAATATGCTCCGCTAGATTAACTATATCATGTCGAGTAACTACTATTTGTTTCATATGCTTCTTGAATATGTCATTAAGGACACATAATAAGTTCTTTTCTAGGAGTTTTTTTGTGTTTATTAGGTTTTTTATCATTCTTATTGTGTTGCTTTATAACACATAAACAATTTTTAGGATTATATATGGTCACTAGTATCATAGCCCGCCCGAATAGGCGGGCTAGTTTCATGGTATTTCTTGATAAGAATGTAAACTGTGTAACAAATGAAATCGCAAATATAATATGTATTGAGCAAACATGCTATTAAATAAAAGAACCCAAAATCAATTCGTTTGCATATCAAAAAAGGCAAGTATACATGACATACTACATTGCTAAGAAAACATAAATATTCAAAGGCTATGAAGCACTTATTTAGAAACATTGGCTGTGTGGTTCATAGTTCCCCTCGTTATGGCAGTAAAAAGAGTGCAATTGAATATCAAATAAGAAAGCCTAAAACTATTAAATGATCACTATTTCATCCAATGTAGCAAGCTTCCTCATACAGCTCTAATGACAAGTAAGTGAATAAACAAAAACAAAGGTAGAAATAAATATCCAAGATGAAGGCAACAAAGATCACATTTGTACTTTTTTCTGTAAGATATATTAATATGAGAATAACTGAGTTCAGCAAGAGATTGTTCATATTTTAAATGAGGAAAATAAGATACCTGATGTTGTATTTAATGATTCACATTGGAATTAATAAGCTGTAAGAGCAGTGAGCTATAATGTTTGACAAAACAATAACGCTATTTAGGTAGCTAATTTTCTACGTAGTAGCAAATAAGCCTATAAACCAATATGAGGTGGATCATTTCATAGTTCATTACCAAGAAGCCTATTTGTGATTGAGCAAGGATTGATAGGGATATTGAGTAGTAACTTAAGATATATGTATTATAATTCCCATGTTACTTGACAAGCATAGTCACACATCTCTCATTCCATCAAATGAAAAATATTTCATAAATACAAACATATGTTGCAAGCAGATGCCACCCTTATAAATATACCCACATTTGCTTCTTTTGTTCACCAATAATTTTGTTTTATTTCGTAAAACCAATGGCATTAAAAAGACAATATAAGGCACGCATAACAGAGTATAAAGAGTACATGCCATAATCCTCCCTTAATTTGGTCATCTCCTTATAGTAACCTAAACTGCCCCCAAAACGTAAAATGCTTCATCACTCGAGGAATAGAGACCAACTCCTCATAGAGATTCTTTATGACTGACACATCGGCTTTTAAGCTATCAATGAAATGGTCTTCATCAAAGATATATAAAAATATACTGCACAACAACCATTTTTTTAGAATACTAAACCATAAAATGTGCATGTAGATAGAAAAAGTAAAAGGTAGTAATGTAGTAAAAGTTAGGAGTACTTTTTTCTTACAAGAATGAGCTTTTATCAAGTTCAGGAATTACTAAGGTTGCATTCATCATGCCCGAAACTTCTACCATATATGCAGTTCCCTCGAAATAGATGTTAGTAGGCAAGGGCACTTGAGTCATCAAGCTGCACTACGCCATTAGCTAAATCATTCCCATCTATAACTCTTCCATCTAAAATGTTGCAGGAAGCAAAAGTACAACAATAGAAACCATGTAGAGAATGAGATTAATCGAATTTAACTTCTCCTTTTAGCAAATCTAAAAAGTATTTACATGTTAGTTTTGAAGTTTCTGATTGACTATATGAGTGAAAAAGTTAAATGAATGACTGTTTACCTCTCAAAGAAAGTAATATCCACTAAACAACTGTTTTTAAAGCTTTTGCGGCAGTAGCACCATAATAACTCATACATTGACGCCTCCCTATGTACGTTGTAGAAAAGGGAACATGGGTTAAAATATAAAACCTATACAAAAGGAAGATGCGCATCCATGTCCCTCGTCTCATACAATACACTACCATAATAACTCAATCATTGACCCATTAAGTACTTAAACTACATGCTTGATTGTAGTGGGCAGTAACTTTAATGTTTAATCGCAGTAAAGATAAAACGTATATAACAAAATCATATAGAGTCAACACGTAATCCTCAACAATTGTCTATAGGTTTACACTCTCAAAGTATTTTCTTATAAAGGCCATAGTAATAAAGATGACATGCATTCAAAAATTGTCTATAACTCAATCATTTACTAAACAGACCCATATCTAAAATATTGTAGTACATGTTTAGCGAGACTTTTATCGAAGGACTTTTTCACATTAGCTACTACAGTCATTAAAACCAAATGAACATTAATAATCCAATTACTACACAGCCCTTAGGTATGTATCTTTCAATTTGAATTAAAGAACAATACAAACATAGATAGATTTAGAGTATAAACTGCATAAATGGTGAAAGTTACTGAGTTCTTTGCTAATACCTATTATTAATATCACATAGGCCTTCAAGGATCGTACATACTTCCTTATCAATTTTCACAAATGGTGACAATACAATGGGCTGAAACTTAAAATAGAGTAAATGAGTATACATTCGGCCCACCATTTTATATAAAATAACAAAAAATAAAGATTGGAATAAATTACCAACCATGAAGGCGTTAACCTATATCTTAAAATGCTCTCGAAGAATAAACGAACAACACAAAAGTGCATTCAAGAAGTGAAAACCTGCAGTGTAAATCTATAACAACATCATACATGAGACTAAAACCTCTAGTTATGCTGCCATTTGTGCCAAACATAGTAAGAAAATGTCATCCTCTGATAAAACTATAAATAAAACACCGAAGCCATTGTTTGGTGACAACTCAAACTTACCCCATCCCACCAAGTGGAACCCCGTGACTTGCCGATGGTTTTCCTTCACGGTTAAAAGGATCAATAGGTTCTTTCTACTGCAACATTGTTAGGTGACAACTCAAACTCCTTCTTTATGTATACCTGGATGCGGTTGTTCTGAATTTAAGAAAACATGTCAGTTACAAAAATGGTATTATAAATGTTTTGTATAGTGTTAAAACATAAGGAAATGAATACCTAAGCATCTTGCAAGACCAGATCCAGACTATAAGGATCATGAGCAGCATTCAGTCTGTGTGAATGCCAGATAGAAATACACCTCCCTTGAACAGCTATGTTTTCCAACATAGGGTCAACTTCGCTAATTGGTGTGATTTTCTTATTACTATCCTCTCCTGATATAAAGGGTTAAAAAGATTTGTTAAGTTATATTAATTGTCTGCTAACAATAGAAATGTTAAAACTACATACCGTCACAAGTTATGTTTACTTACAGAGTCTGCTCCAAAATATAATTCTAGCAGATTTTACAGATATACTTTAACAAAACATATAGATACTTACAGATATATAAACAGAAGAATATGATTAAACTGAACTTTCTGATAGCAACCTAATTCATATACATAATGTATCTTTAAGCAGAACTTTATGATTAAATAGAAATTTCTGATAGCAACCTAATTCATGTATTAATATATATTTACAATCTAAAAGAATTATTATAATTAGGCATAAAAAATAAAACATATAGATACTTTTTTATTAAGCAGAACATACATATACAAAAACAGAACATATAGAAACATAACATAAGCAAGACATAATTAGGCATCTTATCTTCATCAAATGTAAAAAATCTAATAACAATCATATGTCTTCAAACACAAAAAAATGGAGACGATTCGTTCATATAATACACATAATAATCGCAACCTGATTATGATAATTAAAAATTAGACTAACCTCCAGATCCACCAGAACTACCAGCCCCACCAAAACCCTTTGAACTTCCATAACCACCATATCCACCGCCCTTTGAATTGTGAGTCGTTTGTTTTGGGATAAGAATTTGGATTTAAACAGATCCATGATTTTGGGAGATTTGAATTTTGAAAATGGAAATGCTAATGAGATCATGAAGATAAGAATATAGGTTATTGATTATTGATTGATTATTGAATTGATTCCTGATTGAGGCGGTTAGTATAAATCGTGAAGAGTGAAATGGTGTCTGGAAAGCAAATGTATAACTGAAGAATGAATGAGGCGAGATTGTAGCAGAGGTTTAATGCATATAGAAAATGTCTAAAATACTCTCGTTTTTTACACTGTGATTGCCTAGTCATAAATTTGTTCCCATTATGCCCTTTGTGGTGGCATTTCCAGTCACCATTAATTTGCCATGTCACCAGCCTAGTCATCATGGAATATTTCATGCCTTGCCCCATATATAGGTAGAAATTTGTTTCTTATTATCGTTGTTGTGTTTTTGGTTTCTCATTATTTGGATTGTTTTTTAAAGCTTTTTAGGTGTTGGTTTATGGTATATTTCAAATCGACTTTGTAAAAGCAAGCTCGATAAAGCGTATAGATACTGAAAAAACCGAAAAACCAAACCGAAAATAAACCGAAAACCGAAAAACCAAACCGACACGAAACCGAAACCGAATGGTTTCTAAAACTCAAAAACCCAAAATTTTCAGTTCGGTTTTGATTTTATACAAAAACCGAACCAAACCAAACCATGCTCACCCGTTATTGATCACCATCAAATGTTACGACCCTTTCTAACATAGAATTCAAGTTTCTTTTCTTATTAAATAAATTGTAAAATCTGTGTGTGTTACTTGAACATCTTTTAAACATCTGTAAGACTATAACTATTGGTGCATATCAATTTATACGAAAGGCAAAAAAGCATGCGAAAACTAATGAACAAATCATCAGTGAGAATAATTATTTTTCTAACTTTGTGTCCCGCATGATCAATAGTTCAAACAAGGTTTGGAATGCCATCTAACTATTAAACGTAGCTGCATTTGCTATTGAGAGTTTCATTGACATATTGCTATCCCCAATACTTCTCAAACGGGACCAATGATATCACAATGTAGTTGAGCATTTATCTATACTTGTCTATCTCTATTTTTACTACAGTACTTTATAAAACATTTAGAACATCTAAAATTAGAAGTCTTAAAATTTTTAAGTAATCAAAACATTTCTTGTTATGAAATGATTTCAAAATTTGATCAATATTTGTAAACTCAAAAGTTGTAATCGTCGTATTAATGATCAAATAAGTGATTTAATGGGAAATAAAGAAGTAACTAACATATAAAACTTAAAAAAAATTATTAATATACATTAAAATGTCAGTTATGAAATCTTAATATAAAAAGAACTCATTGTTTATGAAAGAATCAAAAAGCTACAACACAAACTAATCATACTTCACACACAATAGATTCAGCCATCCAAGGTTCTTCTGGTCCTTGAACCTCGCCTAGCCCCTCGCCGAAAGATTTAATTACGGGTACCGGTCTATTTTAACTTATGTTTCAAAGATGCTACTTATGTGTTCCTTTCTTTCGTTTGGATTTTATGTTTATTTGGATATGCAATACTTTGCATTGTTATTACTTAAAGTTATTTTAATTTAAATTATCATTTATTTGTACAATTGTTATTAGAAAAACGTTTACCTGGATAACATTTGCTCGCCGCAAAATATAGTCACAGGCCGTTGCAGCGGCGGGTACCCGTGTGATTATATTTTTGAAGTCTTAAAATTTTTAAGAGACCAAAACATTTCTTGTTTGGGAAAGATATAAAGCCATTAGTCAGTGTTCACCATACACATTTTTAAATTCACACCAGATTTAATGCATACGCTTTTTAACTAGCATGTGTTAATAATAGCTCATTTAAAAGAGTTTATAACTCCTGATCAAAAGGAGTTATGAGCATTAATCAGCCAATTAATCTCATAACCTTCTCCATGAATGCATAGTGGTTACATGACTATAATCATGATCATTAAGTTAATGTTGAAACCGCCCATTTAATAGGTTAAGTTAATGTGAAAAAAAATTGATTTGTGAATTCTATATATACATGATTGACATAGATAAACCATCTACCAAATTTTAATCTAAAATTTTATAACTTCAATGGGTTCTAACACTATGGCTTACATCAATCACTCGACAAGTCAAATCTTCATCAATCATTAAGGTAAAAATATATTTGTATAAACAATAAACAATTAGGTTCGTGATTCTTATATTCGATTATTATATTATTAACGAGTTATCTTTTTCACTTTCTTATTTATATGAACCGTATAGTGCTGACAAAAATGATCCAAATGATGTTCAACTTCAAGATAAAGACATCATGTACGATATTGCTTCAAGTGTTGAGGTAAATTTGGTATTTCTGTTGATCTTTACTTCGTTAGTGTCGTTGTACTTACTAGCAAGTACCTAAACTATCCTATAAAAAAGATGTTATCTTCTAATAAGATCGCTCAAACTTTACATTTATTTGTGTATCTTTTATGTTAAGACAATAATCTCAACTTAAGATTTTGTGAAGAAGATGAATTATGGCTTAACACTTAAACAAGTTATGGCTCGCAATTGTAAGAATGTAATTCACATTTGAATGAGAATATAATATAACATTATAATAACATATACTAATTTTATTTATTTACTCTATGAACAACCTCTCGATTATGATTGAAAATATGAAAAATTGGAGAAAGAGCTACATTGAACCATTGCTATAAAGTATAATTATTATTAATGAAAGCAATGTTAACTTCTTTTGTTCTTATTACAGATTCAAAAAGTTTATGAATTTAAGAGGTTTCTCGATAGACTCAACGATGATGATGCGATAGCTGTACCACACGAAGATGCTCAAGCTACTCTTGGTGATACCGATGATCCCTTCACTTCTATTTTAATGTCTAAAGATTTTGCGGATAAAAATATTGCAACTAATGATGCATATTAATAGTTGACATTTTTGTGTTTATGTCAATTACATTTTATTTTGTATTGACGTTTATCTTTAATTTACTCTTTAAATATGTTACTTATGCTACTCTCTTTAATTTGAACTTCATGCTATTCGGATGTGAAATTTGCATCGGTATGATTTATAGATATATTTTAATTAAAATTTGTCATTATTTCGTAAAGTTATTGTTAGAAAAAACATATAAATGAACAACGTTTGCTCCTCACAATATTTAGTTACCGGGTATCCGCCGCCGCATTACGCGAGTACCCATCTAGTTTTTATACATATAACTGCCATCAAGTATTTCAGATATTTGAATTCAATGATGTTCAATGTAACATAAGCTTGATTGCTTCTGCCTACCATCAAGTATAGACATGATCAACATTCAATTGTATCATACGTTATATCCATTTTAATGTTTAATATTTGGAACAAATTAAATAAACTCATCTTTCATATAATCTTGAATTGTAAGAACATCCGTAATTGGAAACTCAAAAGCGAGTCTTGGACCACCCAAGATCGAGGCTTTCCTATCACACCTCCTCATGAAGCACGCGTCTTCAACCAAGATAATGCAAGACTCGATCTTGTGGATGACCGAGTCATGCACTCTGTTTTTTTGTGTTTGTATGTGTGTTTTGGTGAGGGACATATGTATTTAAATGGGTATATTTTGATGATGAAAATTGATTGTGTTAATTTATTACACTAATAAGCTAAATAGATTACTACGTGAATGCTAACAAAACTGACAAATGAAACTATGAAAGGTGTGAAAAAAACAAGAAATCAATCTATTGGTTCATGCATCCATAAAAGCAAACCTAAGATAAAGGGTTGTACATTTATACAGCAAAAGCTGTGGTCCTAAGTTAGTAACGTAACTGAGTTGTACACTAATGTAAGTACAAGCTGCGCAAGTGAGTAGATTTGGAAGAGAAAGAGGTTAAACCAAATATAGCAATGTGTTTTTGCAGTGTCTTTTTCGTAAGACAATTTCAGGGTTCAGAAGCTCAGAAGCTGAATCATAATTTCTACTGCATGACCATGATCAACAGATAGATATAGCTATATATAACAAAAATCATTAAAATATTTCTAAAATAACAAGCGGATTATTCGTTCGTTGCTGCGGGACGTTAATTTTTCGCGCGTTGTTGCAGGCATTATTATTATTATTTTAATTTTGTGCGGTTTTATTTTTTCGGTCTCATGTTTAATAGTGCGGGTTTATTTTTTCGGTATCATGTTTAATAGTGTTTTTTTTTCTTCCTTATATGAGTTTATGTCCCGCGCGTTGTTGCGGGGCGTTAAAATTTTATTTTTATTTTTGGTATTTTTTTTGTGCGAATTTATTTTTTCGGTCTCATGGTTTTTTAAAGTTATTAGGTATCGAAGAAGTTTCAGCGGATATTTTTTTATTTGAATAAATCGGTACTTTTGTAATATTTTCTTTCCCTCTATTTTGTGCCAACAAATTTTTTTTTCTATATAAAAAAAACCCCATTGGGCCGACCCAAAGTGAGAGCCTAATAAACTGGCCCAGAATGGGAGCCCAGCAAAAAGCTACTGTAGCAAGGGTGCATTGAAACGCCACCGTTTCAATTCCCCTATAGGGTATGTATATAATAAGCTACAAACTTTCTTAGTGTTGAGGGTGTGGTCGTTGAAGGTTTTTCCTCACCACATAAGTTTCACATCATAAAAAAACACTCTGTTTATTTTTCCATCAATTTTTCCTAAACTATTGCAGCATCCTTAGAGGGGAGGGAGTCGTTGGCTGTTATGGTGGTGCCAAGCTATGGCGCGAGAATTGCCGATGGCGCACCACTCCGTGGTTCGCGCCATGGCTTCTGGCGCCGTGGCTAACACCCCACGCCAAACTTTTTTTTTTGTGTTTATGTGTGTGTTCATGTGTGTGTGTGTGTTTGTGTTTTTGTGTTTGTGTTTTGTGTTTTGTGTTTGTGATGTATATATTTTTTTTTGCAGGTGGAAGAAAAGCATGGGGAAGAAGACGCATGGGGAAGAAGAAGAAGACTAAAAATATATATATATATATTTTTTTCTTTTAATTTTTTAAAACATTTTAAAAAAAATCTTATTCTATTTATAAGTTTAAAAAAAATCTTATATTCTCGTAATGAAAAAAAAATATTTTATATAATGTATGTTTTATTTAAATTTTTTATTTTAAAAAAAATCTTATATTCTCGTAATGAAAAAAAAATATTTTATATAATGTATGTTTTATTTAAATTTTTTATTTTAAAAAAAATAAAAAATAATAATAAAAAAATGTTATGGCACCAGAATTCTGAGTGCCAAACCACTCCCACTGAATTCTGGTGCCATGGCATTTCTGGTGCCAAACTCTATTTTGCTGACGTGGCACCACTTTTGGAGTTTGGCACCAAGAGTTTGGCACCACGACTCCCTGTGCTCTTATCTCTTCCATTAATCTTTTTTTTATTTTTTGTCATTTAAATATGCCACAAAACACAAATACACACTCATAACAGAGTAAAAAAACGGTTTCTCTCTCTTCCAAAGGAGTTTCTCTCTTAAAAGGACATATTCTCCGGACTTAAGCCCCGAATGGAAAAAAAGTTGACTTTTGCCAAACGAAGGGTGTGGTTTTCCTGCTGGAAAAGAAAGAAAAAAATGGTTACTCTGGCCCGTTTGGTTGAGGGGTTTTGGATTTGGATTTGAGATTGATGGTAAAAATTGTTGTTTGGTATGTAAATGTGGGTCTTAAAATTAGAGATGAGTCCCCACATGTATTCTTTGTATAAATCCTAGCTAATTTGCCTACTTTTCATTTTTAATGATACACTTTTTGTTATATTTTCATTTTGAGTGGGTCCATAGTTTAAATTAACCACTCATATTTGATTTATTTGTATTTTTATAATAATAACTTTTTAAAAATTTAAAATTATATATTCATATATAAGATAAAAAAAAATTATTTTATTATATTTTTCTTTCTTCTCATTTAATTCAAAACTTATACTAAATTCAAACCTATATTTAAATCCAAATTTAAATCCTAATTCTAAACCCATCTATAAACCAAATGGACCTACCTTTCACCCTTATCAATTGTGAAACCAAGGGCCCGTTTGGTTTTAAATTTGAATTTGGATTTAAATTTAAATTAATATTTGAATTCAGATTTGATGGATGAGAGAGAAAATATAAATAAGACCCCACTAGCCATAAACGTTTTTGTCAAAAAAAACTATTTTTGTTAAACAAGTAGAATCATTTTACACGAACACGTATCATATTTGAATAAAAAAATACAACCAAAGTCAACAACTACAATAGAATTGTCAGAACTCTAAGGGGTGAGGCCAGGTTTTGTTAAAGCCCAATTCTAAGGGTGTGAAACACTGTTTCATAACCGAAAACTTAAAACAAACAAATGTTTATAATGTCAATCTACACCGACAGTAGAAAACCCCTCAAACAAACACTTTCTAACCTGACGGTGAACAGTATATATGTTGATACAAAAGTTAGGCTGGATCTGATTTGGCCCGAATAGGTAGTTACTCGGGATCAGGAACCTTCTTCTTGCACCAAGTGAATTTCGTTAAGGACTCCTGCACAAGGAATAAAGAACACGCGTTAACCTTATCGTGGGAGCGGATCCCACGATTGGCCTCCGGCGTGAGAGTAAGTATATATGTTTTTGAGTAATTAAGTATGAGCAGAGTTTTTAGGTCATAACCCACTGGTGATGATTGTCGATCCATTTATAGGCCCCTTGCTTATTAGGGTTTCCCCATAACTCGGCCTAAACCTTATCCGCCAAAACCGGGATTTGACATTATCTTGACCTATTTAAACTAACAGAATATATCCCCTACTTAATTTAGGGTTATCCGTCCCTGAAATAGCGCATAAATCAGTTGCATGCAGAATACAACCGTTGGAGACCGTGCCATGAAAGCCGCGTTACCGGGTCCGCGACCCGTGACCGTGACATAGGTTAAGCCCACAAAGTATGAGGCCATGCCCGGTCCGTACTATACGTCATCAATATAAAAAATAAAATTCCTTAAATAGCTTCAAAATTAAGATGGTAGTCTTCTTTCTATAAAGAAAATAAATTCTTGAAACAGACCAACACGACTAAATAACTGTGCAACTTCATTAATATTTTAATACGCATCACCTATTTAATTTAAAAAGTGTATTAAAAAGTACTAATAATTAGTGGGATTTGTCCGACTGATAAGTATTGTTCTTTGTGCGACCAAATTTTTAGTTTTTTTCCAAAAAAGAAATAAATTTTCTATTTTAAAACTTTTTTTTTTGAAAAAGAACAAAATTAGGTCGAGAAAATTCAATAGCCTAGATTAAAAAAATTACAAAGTCTATTTAGGGAATTTTGTACTTGTTTTGGCTAGAAAATAGGCCATTCTTTCATTTTTGAACTTTTTAAGAAATCTTCATATAAAATGAAGAGAAAACTCTTGACAGTCTAAACCAAAATAAAAAATAAAGAAATTACAGCATTTACAATTAGTCAAGTTGTTAAAAGCTTTTCATTATACTACGTAGGGGTGAGAAAAAGGACCGCGGACCGGATTGAACCGAGAAACTAGCCCGAACCGGACCGACCGGATCGGACCGAACCGAACTTATTTCGGTCCGGTCCTCAGTCTGTTATTTTTCTTATTTTCGATCCCCGGTCCGGTCTTACGAAAAAACCGGCAATTATGCCTTATTGGACCGGACTGAGACCGAGACCAACCCGAACCGGACCATTTCGGGCCGATCTTCGGTCCAGGGTTTTGGCTAAAGTCGGTTTCGGTCCGGTCCGGTTTTGGTCAATCCGATCCGGTTTTCAGACCGTGAGCACCCATAATACTACGTAGTATAAATCTTTTTGAAGGGTTTTTTTAAATTTTATGAAAAGTTTTTTTTAAATGACTTGGTAAACCTTAAGTCTTTCTTAAAAATTATAATCATTAAATATACAGTAGAAACTCGATAAATTAATACTCGATTATTTAATAAACTCTCTAAGATAATATTTTTTGCCGGTCCCGACTCGGGGATAGGGTGCTAAAATTAATATTTACGCTAAAGATTTTAAGATAATGTAAATTTTGATAATTTTCTTTAGAAACCCCATATAAAAAAAAATGTATTGATTAAGTAATTCTCTTATATTTAGCATATTACAAGATCGAATGATTTATGAAGGTTTCTGAAAATGACTCAATTGTCTTTTTCTGGTTTTTTGTTGAAATCAATTTCCCCTTGATCTCGTCTTACTAATTTTCCTTAGGCATGGTAAGAACGTATCTCTGGTGGTTGTTTTCTTCATAGATCAACAAGGAATATTGTTCAATTGTGATTGCCGCTTGTTAATAGCTTCGTTTGCGAAGGGGGAGTTCCATTGTGTAGAATTTCATCTCTCTCTTCATACGTATATCTTTATTAATTTCCAATAACGCTTGTGCAATAATTTCTCTTTCATCAATCAACAACTGTACAACTACATTTTCTTAGGGTGAACAGAACATCTTTTCGACATCCATCTGCATAGCGATTACCAACTTTTGATCCAAATTTGGAGTTCTTGAGTTGCTTTCAGATCACCAATCATCTAAGTTCTCAGAAAAAGTCATGTTCATCTGGTTTGATCGATGTTTACAATGACGAAAAGCACCTGTTCGCTTATTGTAGTTGCAACTAAACTTTCCATAGTCCATGCTGGAAATTGCAGTGCTATTGCAGTCTAATACAGATGTATTTTTGGCTGGATTTTGGAAAACACTATTATAAACCCTCCAAAAGATTCTAATAAATAGTATCGACGATAATGAATCTTAAAAGGCTGGTATGTATTCCCCGCGTCACTATGGTTGAGTATTTTTGAAGTTGTGTTTGGTGGCAGATAAAAAAATTCATTAACATTTCGTTAATCGCCTTCAATATATTTTAGATGAGCAGGGCAATTATCTCACATTCAAGAGAATTTTTCTTCAACCATTTTTTTTTTTTATCAGTTGGCGAAGACATATTCTTCAAATAAGACACACCAGTTCATCCAAGCTCGTTTTTTAGCTCGGTACTGCACTATGTTTAGACTGTTTAAGTTTACATTCGACGTATGAAGCACCTTGGTTAGATATTTCCAATAAAGTCATTAATGAAGTTTTTCCCGAACCGTGCTAAATTACACAAATAGCAACAGATAGTCTTTCACATTGTCTGGTTGTTTTTTCCCTTTACAAGCTGCATGTGTTGCAAGGTAATGGTTCCGGTTGAAGTCTAAAAAACAAAACCTTGTTTTAAGATTCAAAACATGTAAATATATTACCAATCAAAAAAAGTACCAAGTATTATAAAATAAATATCACATAAAAAAACAAACTGTTCATCATATTAAACGATGTTCTTTCATTTCAAACTGTGATAAAACATTTGTCTCTTTGGATTTTAATTTGTCCTTCCTATGCCTCCATTTCACAGATGCCCACTCTCTCCAAAAAGCCGAAATTTTTAATTTCTACATATCTTGCTTAGAACTTTCCAGAAGCCAAACCAGTATGAAAAAGTTAAAGTCGTGAGTATCCACTGGTTTACTTATCTTTCATGAACTTTTTAGCCTTCTCGATGCATTAGTTCACCTGTTCATATCGTGCATGTTCTAGGATATTGAAAGAATCTATTCAGATAGAGAGTTTTTTCTAGGTCAGGAAATGAAAATTTTGCCGGATTTGTGTTCGCTTCAACTCATTGCGCCTCTTTCGGGAGCATAGTCATCGATATCATCTTTATTAATTCCAATAACGCTTTCAATAATTTCTTCATCAGTCAACAACTGTGCAACTACCATAGTTACTATGAACCCATTCTTGCAATTGCTTTTGAGTGAGACTTGGATTATCCTTGTTGTGCTTGCATAATGCTCTTCGAATCTCGTCTGTCATTGTTGTTTTTTTCACACCTTTAAGATGGGAAGCCATGTTGTGTGTATGATTTGTTTGTGTTAACCTATTTTGATCTTGTATTAATATAGAAAATATTTTTAATGTCCATAAAGTGATACATTGAACACAAGAAACATAATAAGGTGGGAGATTGAAGGTTTTTTTCAAATTGGGCCGTTCATTTGATATACATGCATTGTATACAATAATTAATAAAATATTAATTAATATATAGAGAATTTTTCTTCCAACCATTTGTATACTATAAATTAATAAAATATTAATTAATATATAAATTAATAATTATTAATTTATCGATTAATTAATAACTCTTTTAATTAATAAATTTTGGTGGTCCCAAGTGTATTATTTTATAGAGTTTCTACTGTATTATGCATTAAATGCATCAAGTCTTTAAAGACTCGATACAATGTAAATGCTCTTAGACATAAACAAAAAGTTGATCAACAAAGCTATATTGATTGATTTTTTTTGTGTAGATTCAATATGCATGAAGATAAATGCTAGTTCAAAATTTCGGGTTATGGATTGGTATGAGTAAGAGTCAAAGACGTTCCAAGCTCGTCAAGATAGGTCTTTGCACTAAGTGAACTAGAAAGAGATCTCCTACTAAGAAAAACATAATACAGTTAGCTTTATCGCGGGAGGGGATCCCGCGATTAGACTCCGATATGAGAATAAGTAAAAATTCTAGAGAGAGAAAGTAGTATGTGTGTAGCCGAGAGATCATACTGTTAGGAGTGTTTAATGCACTCCTTTATATAGGCGGGTGTCATTGTGATGAGGTGTCATTTTATGCACTTTTTGGAGTCGTTTGACCCCCTAAATCGTGTGTTTATGCCTAAAATAGGTACTTAATCGTTCCATTTTAGGTATTTTGCATTTGAAAGGCATTTGGAGGAAATACACGTGACTTGGGCTCATTTGGAGAAGAAACAGACAAGACTATGGACCTACACCAACATTGCTTAAGAATT
>BQNB010075898.1:0-13133 GCA_026074375.1 Tanacetum coccineum | reverse complement strand
GACGCCGCCTGGGGAATAGTTAGATTCTGATCATAGTTTAGCTTACTTCTACTTGCTTGAATCCTTTCAAGCGAGACTTTAACTTCCGCATATTAGCTTTCTTATAGTCTATCTTTTTCTTTGTGCCCTTTGTTCATAACATTTGTAAAATTTTAAATTATAATGAATAGGTATGGTTATTCTAGCGTAGGTGGATTTGATGTATTCTTCCGTAATCAACTCTTGGTGTTCCAACAACATCAAGATGAATCTCTCTACGATTCGTTGACTCGTTTAAAAGACATAATCCAAAAAGTCCTGAATCATGGACTTAGTATATGGACCCTAATTGAAATCTTTCTTAAACATCTCGACTCGCTATCTTGTCATATCATCAATTTAACAGCAGAAGGGGATCTTAGGAAGTTTAGTGATATAGGAGCATGGTATGCCATAGAGGATTGTGCCTTTAGTGATATAGGAGCATGGTATTCCATAGAGGATTATGCCCAATATGATAAAAAAATGTAGCAGCCCAACAAGTGATATTTTTGATGAAACAATAGCAAATCCAAATGCACAAATAGTTGGGGATGATATGGTTAGGGTACAAGTACCTAGGTGCTTGATATGGTTAGATTATGATAAGCATGTAGATAGCCTAAGTACGATGGATAATGAGGTAGGGGTTACAAGCCCTGAGAGTACCACACAAACCCTACCGTCATTTGAGGAATACACACCGCCTATGACTTACCCGGAAGAAGTAGAAAAGACTTTAAGAACCCCGATAGAGGTAGAACCTTTGACCGAAACAAAACTAGAGGAAGTAGGCTTGAATTGTAATCACAACACTCCTTTTAGTTCTACGGAAGTTCCTAGTTTTGATGAACCGGATCCTCAACCTTTACTCAATAGTTCATCCTTAGATGTAAGTCTAGGAGACGTAATAGGCCCCGAACCACCCATCAAACCATATAGTCCAGATAGTTCTAGGATGAAGGTAGTAGATTATTTAACAACTCACACACCGCCTTCACCTCACGTGGCAAATTCCCATCCTAAGGGTGTGTATAGTTATTATAACCCAGGTATAGATGACCCTAAGAGACATTATGGATTTAAACCGGGTTTATTAGGAAAAAGTGTATCCCTAGGTGTTGATATTTCAAATTGGGAGATGTTTGATGATGATTGGGGATTTGAATCTAAGGAAGTTTCTCCTATAGGTAAAGAGCTTAGTTTATTTGATAGGCCAAATGAAGTAGAGAGAGGTAGAATAGAAGCAAAACGTTTAAAGTCTATTCTTCAACAATAAATTTCTCAACATATGGCTCCTTTTCATCACGATGGTATGTACCGTTACTATCACCCGCACTTGAACTCAAGTGTAGGGGAACCGTCCCCTTTATCTGTTAAATAAGGGTAGAGTCAGGCTCGTGACTCGAACAAAGACAAGCGCTTCTTGGGAGGCAACCCAATATTTACTTTTAACTATATTGTCATGTGTGTTTTATTTCTTTATAGTTTGTTTTATTATGTTTGAACTATATTGTAATCATGCTTTGTTTATCTTTAACCTCGTCTTAATTTCAACCAAAGGTATTTTGCAACAATAAGTGTAGGGGAATTTATCCGGTTTTTAGAACCAAGTTCAAACATGTTAAATAAATTGTTTAGATTAATTCGCGTCAGTTTCGAGTCACATGATTGAATTGTTAAATCTCAGGTTTTATGCAGCTATTTGAATTAACTTTATGGTATCAGTGCTAGGATATTTTTCATCAAAAACAAACATTTCATTTTCACAGATGTGGTGACGGCGTCCAAAATTGACACGCGACGCCGTCTCCTTCGACTTTTGGACGGGGGTCACAAAAACCCTGATGGCGTCAAACGCCCAAGTCCAGAAAACTTAAAGTTTTTAATTGTTTTTGAAAATAAACTTGCATAACATTTAATATATGTATTCTTCTGTTATAAACCTGCAAAACATATTGAGTTTAATCAATTTCTCTATCCTATCTTTACTGTAGGAATTATCATAGGACTCAATGAGCATTATAGAATTATAGTCCTATTGTATATATCAAAGATACTATGAGAGACAATAACTGTGATACAAAATATTGATGCGGAAATATCAATATCTTACCATGTTGAACTCTAGAAACAAATATCAACCTTGCTATTACATTTTACTATTTGATTGTAAATTCTCAATCCAACTGCTTATGTTTACAATAACTATTCTATTGTTCTTTTATAAGCTTAAGGAACACCTAAAAGCGTTAAGAGATAATACTTATATCTTCCTTTCGATTCAACGATAAGTGATAACTATTACTATAAATAACACAGATTAACTGTTGGTCAAACAGTATTAACTTTAATACTGTTTTCACTTAAGTTAATGCTGTGGCAGACTTAACTTGCTTCTACAAGACTTATCTTCTAAACTAACAGTACTTACTATTCATCTATCAGTACATAACTATAAAACTAACAGACGTATCTTTAATACTAACAGTATTAAGTATGTTTACAAATATTTTTTCACTAACAATCATCATCCTAACTTGATCTTCATTCCCTGAACTTCAAGTTTCTTTGTACTTTGGCTTCACTTTGGACTTTAGTGGATGTCTTGACTTCTGTTTCAAAATACTATGTCTTTATATCTTTAAATCTTTGACTTTAGCAACTACCTCTTTAACCATTGTAACAGCAACTGACATTTTTGTGAATCAACATCATACAGTTTCACGTTATTATCATCACTTCCAGGTGTGTTAAACTCCTGTCGAGGGTGAATCATTGAAAAATTTTAAATGGATTTGATGTCTCTTTACAGTTAGCCTCTAATCTGGAGTAGTCAGTTCTTTGGCCATCTAGAAAGGTGTATGTCCATGGTCAAACTGAAAACCTATTTCAACTCTCAGTAATTGAAACATTGGTGAGTTGATACCATATGGTTTTATGGCAACAACCATTACAGCCACAACGGTTTTGATAAGCCTTAACTGTTAAGCCGTTTGCTCGGGTTAGGTCAATCACTTTGGCACCATAGAAAAAGGTAAATTTCATGGTTGGATTAGGAACCATGTCAACTCTTTGTACCTATAACTTGGTGAGTTGATATTACCATCCACTTTTTTGGTAAAGTGCAAACCATCTTAAATAATGGATTTGCAAGTCCTTACCTTAAGCCCCATAATCTTATGGACTAGTTATAGTTTTTCCACAGCCTTTACCACAAGCCATAAACTTGTGGGCTAGCCAACTCTTCACTTTAACAGATATGGTGAGTTGAAAACCATACAACTTATTTGCAAGTTGTCAACCATAGAACGGATTTGAGAAGTCTTTACCAAGAGCCGTTTGCTCCTGGACTAGCCAGTCCTTATGTTGGTTAGACATGGTGAACTGATAACCATTTGTTGTGTTAGTGCATAGCACCTTCACCAAGTGTTATCCTTCTCAACTTCTATCCTAGGCTTTCAACCCTACACATTTCATTACTTTCTAATGCCTGCTTGTTTTTCCATCATTTTCAACAATCTATAGCAATCTTCATTCATCTTTCCATCCAAAAGCTTCATTTTTAACATTGTTTTTACTACCTACAGCGGGAAGTGGATATTTTCTTATCAGACACAAATAAACATCAATAGATTCTAGTTCAAACAATGTACCCTACTTTGTATCTAGTACTCCAAATTACAATCTTTTGTTGTTCTTTGTCTCACTCCATATTGAATCTGTGCTTAGTGGTTCTTCAAAACATAATTCTTAAAACATTTCTTGAATCCCTTCTCTTAATTATCCTCAGGCCCATACATCAATATCTATTCATAAATATCCTTGTAAACTCAATAGGTTATCCATTAGATATAGATTTTAACATAGCTCCCAAAATTTAATGTATACATATATCTGTTCCATCTTCCTAACAAATTTGGTATACTCATTTTTCTCCTTGTTTGATATCTTATTATAAGTTAGCTCATAGGTGTTTTCATGGCTACAGGAAAACAGATTAAAGGAGTTTCAGTACCTGTGTTAGTCTCTTCATTGTCCTCATCAAATCTATTGAATCTATCAGAAAACATTCTATCCATATTGTGTGGCATTACCTTTTCTGGCTATTTGTTTTCTTCTCTTTGTAAGCTTCTTTGTTGGTTCATCATCTTTTGCTTCATCATCTTTGTCTTCTTTCAGTCTCTTTGGAGTCTTTGTTTGAAGCTCTTCACCAAATCTTTTCAAGCTATCCTTTGTACACCCTGTTCATGCATTTCATCGAGAATAGACATTAGTGCATCATTTCGTACAGAAGATACATTACATTGTAAACCATGTACGCTTCATCGTAGATTGGATCTTCAGATGTGAGGTTTGCCATGAACATGGTTTGTGACGTGGGACCCTCATCAACATCAGAGTCGAAAGCATCACATTCATCAGCTTCAAAAATATGGTCCACATTGAGTGCCAAATCATTCTCCTGTGAATCATCCACATCATCATCAACATTGGTAACCTGTTCCCCTGCAAGAAACAACGACTGTTCTTCATCCAGTACTGCTCCACTCTCCTGGGCTTGCATTAGTAGCATCTTGTCCTTGAAGTAGTCTGAATCTTGAAGTCGCTTTGGTCTTGGACATTCACGTGCTATGTGCCCTAGTCCGTTACAGTTGTAGCACTTGATGGGTTTCGCTTGACCAGGATTAATCATGCCTCCTCTGTTCTGAGCTCCTACATTTCCCGCTACTCCATTTCCTCTTGCATTGTTTTTCTGAAATGGTCTTCCTTGATTAAATGTTCTTCCTTGATTAGTCGCACTGTTTCTTCCACGGACATCTTGAACAACAACTTTCCCGTCTTGAATCATAGCTTTGTTCCTTGCATTAGACGAAGCTCTAAGTTGATTGTTAGTTTGAGGAAGATGTGATTTGTACGATTGAGTGAGAAGGGCAAGTGTGTTGGATAAACTTTCAATCAAGTTTTCTGTTGAAGAACTCCCTGAGTCCAGTTGAAAGTTGTCAGAAGGATATGGTTCTGTTGAGGATTGAGGAGACTTGGATGATTGTGCTGGATACTGCTGAACTGAGGCGTCCGACACTAGTGCCAAAGGATCATTATTTGGTTGACCGAACCTTTCCATCATAATTCTGTTCTCATTAGCATGCACCTCATGTTGCTTTAAGTAGGCATACAACTGATCACAGTTTGACTCTTTCAAACCTCTGTTAAGTTTGACTTCAGTTATGAATCTACTCCACTCAGGCAACATGTTGTTCACAAACTTAGAGTTAAGCTGCATCCTGGACATGGTCATTTTGATGTTTCTCATGTCATTAATGAGCTTCGTAAACCTAACATAGTATCCTTGAATGGTTTCTCCTTTGATTTGACGGAAGTGTTCAAATTCATCGTATAACTGAGATTCCCTGTCATCCTTTGTTAACTCAGAACCTTCCAGAATCATCTTCACGTTTTCCCAAATGTCTTTAGCGTCAGTATAGTGATTATGGATGTGAGTAGATGTCCTTGGGTATAACCTGCAAGTAGGATATTGGTTGCACGAATGTCAAGCTTTATACCTTTCCTTTTCTTTCAGACGAAATGTTGTAAGGACTTCTAGCACGTACTGGACCTTGTTTGAATGCACCTCGGTTCATCAGTAAAAACATACTGAGACCGTTCCCAATCTGGAAATTGGTCCTTCTTTAATGGATTCCATAATATTCTCTCATTACTCCTTTCCTAGACAGTATTGAAGTTTAGTTGTTGCCAGATTCAAAGTTGTTTATCAAGCATTGAAGGCGTGTATCAGAACGCACATGGATGTCTTCGTGATACTAGACGTCTTGTATTATTAGGATATTGATATGTTTTGATTGATCAATGATTAGTGAGTGTATGTTAAAAAAGTGGTGAGGTTAACGTTTTGTTATTTTGTTTTAGGGATATTATATACCGAGTTGAAAATATTTCAAATTTCGAGACAGAAGCTCAATCTCACCGCCAAAGGCTACCAAACCGCTGCCAAAGAAATAGGCAACGCGCTGGTGGAATTTTAGGCAACTTTGTCCGACACACAACTCTGTGCCAAGCAACACGCACGCGAATAATTAAGGCAACTCGCTGTGGAATTTTAGGGCAACTCGCGAACTCAAAAAAAAACTTCGCTGCAAGAACCCGCTGCGAAGAATATATTTATCCAAACCGTCCGTTTTGAGTTTTCTAAACCGCCAGAGTTGCTCATGATATTGTTATTAAAATATTCAACCCGCTGATAACCTGTTCAAACCGCTGGTAAGCAAACCGCTGCTTAGTAACAACTCGCCTCTTGAGCAACTCGCCACCTGTTAAACCGCTTGGTATAGCAAAACCGCTGCTTAGTATACATCTCGCCGCTTTGTGCAACTCGCACTAGCAACCGCCGTGTGTTAGAGGGTTGGTAACCTCTTAATAAAATAATACTTTTCAGCAAACCGCCCATAACGAAATTCTGGCAAATCTCACGAAGAAAAAAACGACGTTTCTCACTCAAAATAATCCACATAAAAATCACCCTTTGAACGATTTTGCTTGATTCTTTTGCACAAAAAGTACACAAGAGGTTATAGCAAATAGATACACCAAACTTTTTCATTACAAAACAGACAAATTTCGGTTAGATCTTAAAAAAATACGAGTTAGTGCCTTCCAAGGTACACTTTTCGATCTAAAATCAAGCAAGAAATCGCACATTACACACGAATCTAATATCCTACGCTTCTGATACCAATTGTGGTATTCTCTATATCATAACACGGGGTCAATTCTTGGATTTGGCTAGTTTCTAGAGAGAGAAACACTAGAGAGAATATTCTAGAGAGAGAAAATGTGTTTCTTTGTAAATGAAATAATAACTAGCTTACCTCTTCCAAAGTTGGAAGAGGCTATATATAGTACTTACAATATACCGGGTATTTGTACCCGACTTAAAACCGAAAAACGTACTATTAACTATTAAACTACGAGCTATAATAAACAGTAAAATACACGGGGTGACCGAGTCTTTTTCTTATATCTAACAGATATCCTAAAGATATCATGATGTAGGAAACAAATAAATCATGCACATACATTCCTGCATGCACTCTAATCTATGTAAATATACATTTAGATGTAGATATCCTAAAGATATCACGATATAGGAAATCCATTATATATGAGAAAGATATGAACAATCTCCTGAGATTGTATGCAAATATTCGGTATTTTAAAGATCACATTAGATATATATGAAAGATATATAAGATCTCTAAAGATCACATTAAGATCTACGTAAATCTTTGATATCTATAAATAGGTACGTGGAAGGCAAATGATAGAGGCAATGATTCTTTCTAACTCTCCATTCTTCTCAAAAATATATATCATTCTCACATCATACGTATTCCGTTGTCTGACTTGAGTGTCAGAGTGTAATACGGGGAGAAAAGTCCCGTGTACCCTCTAATGCGTGTTTCTTTGTTGAGTGATATAGGTAAACAGGTGGGACACCGCGATGACCGAGACCCTTTAGGCAAGCCTGTGGATCTACGTATCATCACCAAACATCTAAACCAAAAACTAATCTCATCCATCACCTCCTTGTTATTTTCTTGAAACACCCCTTTTGACTTTTGATGAGGTGTCATTTTATACACTTTTTCGGGGCCGTTTATCCTCGTAAATCATGCATTTATGCCCAATATAGGTACTTAATCACTCCTTTTCCGGTATTTCACATTTGAAAGGCATTTGGAAGAATTACATGTGACTTGGGCTCATTTGGAGAAGAAAAGAACGGACGGGGGGGGGGGGAAGGGGGTGGGGTGACTAAGCCGTCCACCCTTCATCAACATCTCTCAAGTTAATGTTCAGAAGCTGGAGACGGTGTCACAGATACAATGTGACATCGTCACAACGAAGACCAAGACGGCCTCACAAGATCCCACAATGGTGTCAGAGCATACTACCCAGCCCATTATCTAGAATATTCTCTTTCATGACGGCGTCACGATTAAACCGCGACGCCGTCACAACGATTTTCCTAAATATACAAACCCGAATTTAGGGTTTTAAGTGTGTAACTTTAGAATAAAAAGAGGGTATGAACCCTAGTTCATTTAGCAGCTGTTAGGGACGATTTTAGGTCCTGAAAAACCTATTGTACTTCCTTCAATTCACGTTCTTATCTAGTAGGACTTATTTAATCATTCAATATGTCTTGTTGTGTGATTCTTATATGTTCTTGCTTTATCTATAACATGCTTGGCTAAGCTATTTATTGTGTTTATTTATGATTGTATGAAACCTAGAATGTAGATCTTAGTGGTGTTGCTTCTTGTGATGGATGTGCATGTTAGGCCATAGAAAACCAGCTTTTGTCTGTATTGCTATTGATATGTCTAGGAAAACATGATTGTGTAGAAAGGATACCATCGGGTAACAGTCTTCATACTACCTTGCCCCTTATATGGTTGATCCACTCTTAATATATTTCACATGCATTTAATATACTCTTAGGGGCCTTGTAGTAGTTTTCATACTACCTTACTTGTGCGTTGCCTTAACGGAATATTAAATAGACGGCGGGTTCGTGTAATTCGTTCATGACTTAGGAAATAATTACATAGATCATCACAAGTGTGACAAAGCAACAACACTAGGAGAAGCAATCTAGGGAGTAATACATGATTAAATAAACACAGTCTTTTATTATATTGTTATCACCACTAGTTTAGTTTATATTTAGTTTAATAGCTAAAACCAACCACCTCTCCAATATATGATTTACCTACTTTCATAAAACATAAAAACACAAAAAGAATCTTCTTTCAACTCTTAGAATTCTGTGAGACCGTGATCAAGCGTTCCCAACCTTTTCCTTGAGTGAACGATAACAACCTCCCGAGTCTTGCCTATACTACTACAACGATTAGGTGCTCTGCCTAGGGAGTTGTAAAACTTCGTGTAGAAGTCCTACGACGACCGCATCAAGTTTTTGGCGTCGCCGCCTGGGGAATAGTTAGGTTTTGATCATAGTTTAGCTTAGTTCTACTCGCTTGAATCCTTTCAAGTGAGACTTTATTTCCGCATATTAGCTTTCTTGTAGTCTATCTTTTCTTTGTGTGTTTGTTCGTAATTTTCATTGACTATTCCATTCTTCATCATGGAGAGTGCGAATCCATCTTGTTCTACCTCTAATAGGGAGTTTCTTGACCCTAAGAAAAAGGAAGAAATTGAGTCATGGCTCGGGGATAGTAGGATCGTTGACTCATTTGACGTGGCGAACGAAATTGAATACTTTGATACCTTCCCCACCTTGGAAGAATTAGAATATCACGAGTGGCTTTTGAAATACCCTAAACCATCCTGGGTAAAGGCAAAGATAAGAACCGGAAATTTAAACAACATTAAGATCTCTTGCAAGATAGGTCACTTTCTTAAAAGACAAGCCTACATTGATTTAGAATCACCAATTAATGTTATGTCTAAGCAACATTACAATAAGATCATGAATAAAGGGCTAGAGTCAAGACAAAAATCACCCAACCATAGTAAGAACAACAACTTTGTAGGAAGAGTCAAGGGTTTAAAAGTTTTCATAGGAAATTTCACATACGAATGTAATTTCATGATTTTGGAGGACACAACTAGTATTATAAATCACCACCTTGGAGAAGTAGTCTTTAGAAAACCATTTGCAAGGAATACCAGTCTTGTTTATGATCAGAAAAAGGGAACGGTTACTTTCGAAAAAGATGACGATAAAATCACATTTGTAATGCCTCATAAGATGATAGACTTTAAAGACATAAATACCGATTCTATACCATCCTCCGTCCTTGAGAGTAACGATGACCGTGGGAAAACCTATTACTCAGATAGTCTGACCTTAGGACCCGAATACAGGGAAGACGAAAGTATAAGCAATGAAATTCGACACCTAATGAAATTGGAAAGAGAGGCCAAGAGATATAAAAAGAGTAGTCATCGTCAAGGCGGTGTGACTCTGAGTCTACGCTACAAAGACTTGTTTGCACTTATTGGGAGAGGGCAAACCCAATTTACTTTTCCCGGCAAATTAGGAGTGTTCGTGTGTTGTTTTAATTTCTTTTTTTATAGTTTGTTTTATAATGTTGAATATATTGTAGTATGCTTTGTTTGTCTTTAAACTGTCTTAATTTCATATCAATTGGTATGTTTAAAAGCAATAGTGTAGGGGAATTTATCTTGTTTTTAGAACATGTTTAAGCATGTTAATAAATTGTTTTAGATTAATTCCCTTCATATGATTGAATTGTTAAATCTCAGGGTTTTATGGCAGACTATTTGTACGGAACTTAACTTATGGAATCAAGTGCAGGACTTTTTTATCAAAACAAAAATTTATTTTCTCAGATAATCGTCTTATCTTCATTTAATTTTTGTGACCCCTTGTTCCCTAAATATTTATTTGCAAGTATCATACTCTTTCTCTTATGTATACTAACATTCTTTCTCATTTTATCAAAACAAAAACACAAAACTCTCCCATTTTTTTAAGTATTTCGGCGGCCACAAGGTCCCAAGCAAGAATTTTCTTTGTGATTTGGTTAAGGGTTATACAAGACTAGTAGTTCTAAAGGGTTTAGTGGTAATCAAACATAATTTAGGGTTTGATTTAGGTGTTAAGCTAGTCAATCTTGCTATATATCATCTCTAAGGTTCCACATTCTTTCCTTACTTTTATTTTATATATTTTGTTACAAACATCTTATATATCATGTTATATCACCAACTAGTTACGCTTTTAAATGATTTACAAAGAAAACAAAAACAAGCCTTATAATTATATACTTGTAAGAATATGTATAAATGAGTAATAAACATGTTCATACACTTAGAAATATTTATTTTGACATATTACAAGTTACTTGTTAAAATCTTAGACTTATTATTAAATTGAAAGTTATAAACTAGCTTAGTTAACCATATATTTAATTTCATGTTCTTATTATTTTAGTTAATATTGTGGAAGTGTTGGATGATATTTATATAGATTGGATTGTTGTTTGATGTAGTAGTGAATGGAGATAGGTTAGCTTAGGCCTTTGGGGAAGTTGTGGTGATTTTCGGATAGTTTCCGACATAATATTTAAGCTGCCAAACAGCCCGTGTGTAAGGGTATGCTACAAATGTTTTGGCAAGTCAAAACTCTAGAAATATGTTAGTACACTTAAATATGATTTTGTGGATATAAAGAACGCGAAAAACGGATTTAAAATGAAGAAGTTATGACCGTTTAAAGTTCGGCGAAACATATATACATTTGACAGCTTTTGCAAAAACTGTGAACATTCTGGTTAGATTTTAAATTGAGGTTTTGCCTCCTTTCGGGTCTAAATCAGCTAAAATGTATAAAAGAAAACTTGTTCGGAATGATTTTTCGCTAAAAAATGAGACATTTCGTTTGTCAAGAATGTTTATAATGAAGGAGTTACACTCCGTCAAAATTGGACTATTTTTCGAAAAAGTTAATAAATTTCCTGCACATTCTTACTTAATATACTTGATGTTAGAAATTTAAATTGGGGTTTTC
The DNA here is from genome assembly GCA_026074375.1 of Tanacetum coccineum. Taxonomy (NCBI): domain Eukaryota; kingdom Viridiplantae; phylum Streptophyta; class Magnoliopsida; order Asterales; family Asteraceae; genus Tanacetum; species Tanacetum coccineum. Next base: position 1,534 of record BQNB010075898.1, on the reverse strand, counting down.
GAGTGTTTTCGGGCCCGTTTGAACTATAAAAACCTTAGAAAATATTGTAGTAACACTTATATAATATTTATACGCGTCGCAAACTTTATAAATATTATTTTACAAATTATTTAGACTATAATTAAATTGATTATATGAAAACACTAAAAATGTGTATACTTATATATTAAGTAGCGAACTTGACGCAAACATTGTTTTGGCTTATAAAACTAAAACACAAACTATTAGGTGGTGATATAACGTTATAAAATATAGTGCATCATTTTATTTCGCTTGCATTGTTCTAAGTCGACCCATAATTAAATAGGTTGCATTTCGAACTTGTGTGACGGTTTCCTTTGTTGATTTTGCCAAAAATAAATACCTTTACTTGAGGTGAGTCTCATAGCCCCTGTTTTACTTGTTTTGAATATTTTAGGGGAGAATACTCGTTTGCATACTCATTACAAACTCGTTTACATACTCGTTTTCATAACTAGTTTACATACTCGTCTACATACTCATTTACTAACTCATTGACATACTCTCTTTCATAACTCGTTTACAAACTTGTTTACTTACTCATTTACAAACTCGTTCAAATACTCGTTTTCATACTCATTACAAACTCGTTTACATACTCGTTTTCATAACTATTTTACATACTCGTTTACATACTCATTTACAAACTCGTTTACATACTCACTTTCATAACTCGTTTACATACTCTCTTTCATAACTCGTTTACAAGCTTGTTTACTTACTCATTTAAAAACTCGTTTACATACTCGTTCATAAACTTGAATACATGCTCATTTACAAACTCGTTTACATACTCACTTTCATAACTCGTTTACATACTCTATTTCATAACTCATTTACAAACTTGTTTAGTTACTCATTTACAAACTCGTTCACATACTCGTTTTCATACTCATTACAAACTCGTTTACATACTTGTTTTTTATGAGGTGTCATTTTATACACTTTTTTGGGGTCGTTTATCCCCCTAAATCATGCATATATGCCCAAAATAGGTACTTAATCGTTCCTTTTTAGGTATTTCACATTTGGAAGGAATTTGGAAGAATTACACGTGACTTGGTCTCATTTGGAGAAGAAACAGACGAGACTACGGACCTACACCAACATCTCTCAAGATAATGTTCTCAGAAGCTGGAGACGGCGTCACAGATACAACGTGACGCCGTCACAATGAAGACCAAGACGGAGTCACAAGATCTCACGACGGCGTCAGAGCACACGACCGAACCCATTATCTAGAATATTCTCTTTCATGACGGCGTCACGACTAAAACGTGACGCCATCACAGCGATTTTCCTATATATACAAACCCGAATTTAGGGTTTTGAGTGTGTATCTTTAGAATAAAAAGAGGGTACGAATCCTAGTTCATTTAGCACCTGTTAGGGATGATTTTAGGGCCTAAAAACCCTATTGTACTTCCTTCAATTCATGTTCTAATCAAGTAAGGTTTATTTAATCATTCAATATGTCTATGTGTAGTTTGATTCATCTATGTTCTTGCTTTAT
>BQNB010075897.1:6636-23557 GCA_026074375.1 Tanacetum coccineum | reverse complement strand
ATACTCTCTTGCTCGTAAGCAAGTCTCTCTCTCCTCAATACCTCAATCTCAGCTCTCACAGCTGCACGATCCTTCTGGGCATCGTGATGTCGTGTGCAAAACTCTGAACTCTCTCTAGTGCAAACATCTACCTGGTAAGTGACCCTCCTGTTGACCAACTCTAAGGCGGTCATCATCCTCCTCTCAGTATCTCGGAGTCTGGTCTCTATAGTGGGTCCTGGCTGTCTCGCAGCAGCAGCAGCAGAACTCTCTCCAACCTCACACTCAGGTCTGGGAGTAGTAAGTAGTAGTCTCTTCCGAGGCGGCGTGTCAGCCTCGGGAATATCAGCTCTGCGGCTAGTAGATGGTGCAGGTAGAGGGATAGGTAACAATGGTGGGGTCCCTGATGGGAGTAGTGAATGATAGGTGGATGGTGCTGTAGCTCTCATCTGTCTCATGGCTGCTCTAGTATGTGGGGGTCGGATACGTGGAGATAAAAAGAATGGTGATAGTGGAGGTATAGGTGCCTCATCCTCAGCTGGCACTAAGTCCTCAGGATGCTCAGGCTCAGGAATGTACACTGGTATATGATTCTCAGGTACATACTCTGGAGAACGTGGTGCCTGCTCGAACAACTGTCGGGCAGCCTCCTCGTAAGGATCCTCAGATGGAATACTCCAAGATCGTGCCTCAGAGTGAACAGAAGTATAGGTAACGGCAGAATCAGCTGACATGACTACTGTGACCAGTAGAAATAACTTATGAGTATATATTATATAAGGCTCTTATTGTAATATACGTAATATATTATAACCACGTATATCAATTATGCAAGTATATAGCCTAACCGACTAATGCAAGAATTTTGTATATGAATACCCCGTAAAAACCCTTTTGTATGTATGCAATGTTTGAAAACGGTTATAGTCCAGCAAAAACATTTTGACCTGGTTCTCTATAACCTTGGCTCTTGATACCAATCTGTAACACCCCCAAAATGGGTCGCAGCGGAATAAGGATCCGGGGCATGTTACTTCAAGATCAACAGCACAAGATATATATAAGAACGACACAAAAGTCGTTTAAATTGATACATTGGATTTAATTATAAGACATAATACAAAAGCATAAAGCTTTACTTGTTCCTTGTTTAATATTACAAAAGACAACAATACATTTCCCAAAATATGATGCACATAAATCTTTAAGTGTGCAATCCAAAATGTAATCCAATGCATCCTTGGCACCTCGTGCCTATTGACCTCCTGAAAACATTGCTTAAAACGTCAACAAAAATGTTGGTGAATTCATAGGTTTATGTATTTAAATTATGCAGGACCGCAAGACTTTCCCGTGATGTTACAACATATGCCAACAATCACAAAACCAGATTACTGTTGCACTAAGCTCATGACACTGAAGCTCAACCTATATTTGCTATTTTAGCAGTTATTTTGCCCGTACAGATGTTGTAACCCGCAACATCCAAGTCCGACATGGTCAACGTTCGTTCCCGGTGATAGCTAATCACCCAAACGGGGAGGTTAATCCCAATAGATCTATTTATAACATTCGCGCTCACATAATGCAATTAACAACTACATCTATGCAATTGACAGTTCATGATAATGGGCTCAGGAGGGTTATCGCTACTTAGGCAAACACATAATCAATATACTTTAAACACTTGCGTCCAATTTATAAAACAAAGCATGTTTTCACCCCAAATAATAGTAAATCAGTAAAACTGTAAAAAGTGGGGCTATGAACTCACCTTGAGTACTGATAGTCCAAATAACACAGATAAAACGTCACGCAAAACGTTTAGATGCAACCTATTTAAATTAAGGTCGTATAAGTACCGAGTACTTTAATTAATAACATTGAATATAATCTTATAGTTGTTACATCGTACTATCGTTCGGGCTATCATAATTAAAGAGGTCATGACATGACGTACGAGGAGTTAGGACACTTTAAATCGTAAATCCAACAACTCGTCGATACGCCATCCGAAGAGGCCTCATTATGAAACTCCCTAGTATTATAGCACTTTGATAACCACTCAATATTCTATATAGCATAATCACCGACTAATCGTTTTAGTAAAATAATATTTATAAAGTGAAAACGTTTATAAATATACTTTTCGTAAAAATGACCTAATTTGGTCGTTTTAAGTCCGTTGCTCGCGTTTCTTACGTCCACGTCTTCGTAGTAAGACGAGTGATCAATTATGCACATACTTTTCGAATTTAGGACGAGTATCATATTTGACATTTTCGATAGTTTTGACCCCCTGGTAACAGTAACTTTTTACTGTTACACACAAAGACGTGTCTTTATAAATCGTATTTGTTGTCCTAAAACCCGTAAAATGTCTGATTTATTCGTAAAGCTCAGTTTTAAACGATTCTTCGAGGACGTTCACAGGTTATTAGGAAAGGTTCTATACTTTATTGAGGTTTAAAAAAATGTAACTTTCTGTCATGAATAGTAACTTTTATAAAAATAATTTTGTAAAAGTATTAATTGTCGTAAACTCGCGAAATTCATAACTCATTCGTTATTAATTGAAAATTTACAATTCTTATCATTTTGGAATCCTAAAAATATGTATTATTTGTTAGAAATATCAAACTAACTGTTTGATATAAGTTTTATAAAAGTTTTATTTATATAACTCAATTACTTCAACCGTTTTTAATTTAAAACGTAGAACTACCTGTTTTAAACGTAAACTATTTTCATTATTTATCCGTTCGACAAGTTTCTTACCTTTTCGAAATCGTCATGAGTCGTATCATTTTATAACAACATAAAATTCACTGTTTGAAATTTGAAAACCTGCTGACCCTTTATGATCTTTTATATAACTTATTTATATAATATGTTTTATATACTTTTCAACCTCACAATATACCAACAAGTCTTTATAACTAATATTCATATGTTAGACAAGATAATAATATCCATAAAGTTCAGTTTGTCCAAGATCATCAAGTATCACAAGTTATTTACATGGATCATAAACTTTCTTAATTAACTTTTAATTACAAGTTTATATATGAACTTTTTATGCTTAAACCGAGATTGTACAAGACTTATATATCCTTTATTTCATGATATTACCAACATCATAATATGTGAGAAAGTGTACAAAATCATAATCACAAGTAAAATTATATTTTTCATGTTCAAAAGTATTCCTAATGGTGATTTCACTATATAAACATCGCATATACATAAAATCATGAAAATGAAAAGATAAAGGTTTTAGGTAACCTTAACGAGATGATGTATGATGATGAGAAACAAGTGCTAAACCCTTGTTTAGACTTTAAACCCAAAATTATAACCAAGAAACCTTTGTTTTCCAAGTGAAAACCCTAACTTCTCTTTTCTTGATTAATGCTTGCAAATGATTAGCCAATGCTTGGAAACATCTTAGAATATCTTAGGAATGATGTATGTAGATGTGTATGGGTTGTAGAAAATTTGATATGGATTGTTTGTTGTAGCCTATGTGAGCGGCCGTAGGGCTTGTAGAGAGGTGCAGAGAACTGTCCCTTTTCGCCAAGGAGAGGATTTTTGATCTTTTTCACTAAGTATTTTGTTATCTATGAGTTACTTGCCTTATATAAGAGTTAGATGGTCAAAAAGGTGCAATAGTTGGTCAAGGAACATATCCATGGTCTTAAGGAAGACTAGTGGTCAAGGAGACAAAGAAACATAGGGTTTAATGGTGTAGAAAATGTACAAAGACCACTTGATGATTTTTCTCTTATTTCTTTGCATCAATTGAAGTAAATCCGGCCATAAGGAGATATAGGTGACATATTTTTGTAATTTTTATGTATTGGGTATAAATGTAGGTATTTGTTGAAGCGTAGAAAAGTTTTGGTGGTTCCGGGTATGCCTAAACGTAATTTATCGCGAAACGTAGTCAATTTACGCAACCAATAAAAACACAATGAACAAAGACCATACTTATTCTCAAAATAATTATTTAATACTTGCTTGATGCAAACTTTTAATCATTTGATGCCAGTTTACATTGAACGATGATTTTTGGCGTACGCGATTTAAGTTAACGTTTACGATTTAAAGCAAACGCGTATAATACAAAAGGTACATTGTGGATTTATAGACGTCGTCAATGACTTGATAACACAGGGTGTTATATTTTCGACCATACAATGCCTCATAAGGGGCATCCTTTATGCTAGCGTAATAACTATTATTGTATGAAAACTCGGCCAATGGAAAATGCTTAACCCAACCTTTGCCAAAATCGATCATGCAAGCACATAGCATGTCCTCAAGAGTTTGAATGGTTCTCTCGCTCTGGCCGTCAGTTTCTGGATGATACGCAGTGCTCATACTAATATCTGTACCTAAAGATTTTTGAAATGATCTCCAGAAATATGAAGTGAATCTTCCATCATGATCATAGATAATTAAGGCAGGTATCCCGTGTCTTGCCACTATCCTGTTCAGGTACAACCTTGCCAACTTGTCCAATGGATCCTTCTCCCTAATTGGCAAGAAGTGAGCAGATTTTGTAAGTCGATCCACAATCACCCAGATGGTGTCAAAACCTTATGGCAACCTAGGAAGTTTGGTGATAAAATCCATCATGATATTATCCCACTTCCACTCGGGTATTTCTGGTTATACTAGCAATCCCGATGGCCTTTGATGTTCGGCCTTGACCCTTGCACATGTCAGGCATTTGCTAACATACGTGGCGATGTCAGCCTTCATGTTTGGCCACCAATATAATTTTTTCACATCTTGGTACATCTTTTTGGAACCGGGATGGATAGAATATTTTGACTTGTGGGATTCGTGCATAATCACGGATCTTAAGTCTCTATAGCAAGGTATCCAACTCCTGCTGTGTAAACATAGTGTTCCATCGGCACGCGGTTCCAATCTTTCCTTGGGTATATCCCTTTGGATTATACCGCCTACATCTTCATTTACGAGATTCTCTGGTTTCTGGGCTTCGATCTGAGCTTCTAATATTCGTTTGGGGAGATCCAAACCAATTGTCATAACTAAGGCTCGAACCCGCAGTGGCTCAATCCGTTCCTTACGGCTCAGCGCATCGGCCACTACGTTTGCTTTCCCTGGATGATAACGAATATCACAATCATAGTCACTCAGTAATTCCAGCCAACGGCGTTGTCTCATGTTAAGCTCCTTCTGATCGAGAATGTGTTGTAGGCTTTTATGGTCGGTGAACACGGTGCATCTGGTTCCGTATAGATAGTGTCTCCATATCTTTAGGGCAAACACTACCGACCCAAGCTCTAAATCATGAGTGGTGTAGTTCTTCTCGTGAACTTTTAGTTGTCGAGAAGCATAGGCAATCACTTTCTCTCTCTGCATTAACACAACACCTAAACCATTGTGTGACGCATCACAGTAGACCACAAAGTCTTCGTTCCCCTCAGGTAAAGCCAGAATTGATGCACTGCACATCTTATGCTTTATTAACTGAAAAGCGTTCTCTTCCTTTTCTCCCCAGTTGAACTTGATTTTTTTCTGAGTAAGTTTCGTCATTGACTTAGCAATCTTCGAAAATCCTTCAATGAACCTTCGATAGTAACCAGCAAGACCTAGAAATTGGCGGATCTCCGTTGGTGTCTTTGGAGATGCCCAATCCTTGATAGACTCTATCTTGGCCGGGTCCACATGTATGCCTCTACTATCAATGACATGTCCGAGAAATTGTACCTTCGGAATCCAAAATTCACATTTTGAAAACTTTGCATACAACTTCTCCTTCTTAAGCAATTCCAAAATTGCTTTAAGGTGTTCTTCATGCTCCCTTTCGTCTTTTGAATAAATAAGTATGTCATCGATGAAGACAATTACGAACTTATCCAAGTAAGGCTTGCACACTCGGTTCATGAGGTCCATGAATACCGCAGGTGCGTTTGTCAGTCCGAATGGCATAACCTGGAACTCGTAATGGCCATACCGAGTTCGAAATGCCGTCTTTGGAATGTCTTGTTCTCGTACTCTAAGCTGGTGATATCCGGATCTCAGATCTATCTTCGAATAAATACTGGATCCTTGAAGTTGATCAAACAAATCGTCGATCCTCGGGAGTGGATAACGATTCTTTACTGTCAGTTTATTTAACTCGCGGTAGTCGATGCACATCCTGAACGAACCGTCCTTCTTTTTGACAAATAAGACCGGGGCTCCCCAAGGTGAGGAACTAGGCCTTATGAATCCCTTGTCAGAAAGCTCTTGTAATTGTTCTGATAATTCCTTCATTTCGGATGGGGCCAATCGATATGGTGCTCGAGCTACGGGTGCGGCTCCTGGAATTAAGTCGATTTGGAATTCCACTGGTCGAGCTGGAGGAAGACCTGGCAAGTCCTCGGGAAAGAAATAATTTTGGAAAATACTAGGACGATTGGTACGTCCTTTTTCTGTTTCTTCCGACTTGTCCTCCTCTTTCTTGGCGATAATCTGTTGCTAAAAGACCTGGCATCTTTGGCCATGTACTCTGAGCTTTGAACATGAGATATCTGTCAACCGGGTTCTCTCCGTTGACACTTTTCCCTCCCTTTCCCACAAAAAGTCAAAGTTTCATTCCGAGGCATTTGAACAAGTTTCTCACCGCACACGATCACGGCGTGACATCTCTTTAACCAGTCCATACCGATAATGACATCGAAACTACCCAGTTCTACGGGAATTAGATCTATGTTGAACGGATGGCCTAAGAAATTTAAGGTGCAACCTCGTATAATAGTGTCTATCTCGACTAATTTCCCATCAGCTAATTCGACATCATAACAATTTTCTAATGAAGTTGGGGCGATGTTTATCAAGGAACTAAATGCAGTGGATATAAAGCTTCTATCGGCACAGTGTCGTATAAATAGATGCATTAATGGTTATTTAAGAGAAACGTACCGTGATGACATTGGCTTAGGGTTTCACGGTGACATTTCCCCTCTTTTCTGCTTTTCTATCTTGCGTAAACCAGCATTGTGCAATCCCATTTCCTCCATCTTATTCTTCAGCTTCAAGACAAATCTCTCATGAAAATTGTCCTGAGTGCTACACACTCAAAAACAACCATTTCCTTTGGGAGTTGCCACATTGCCTTCGGGGTGTTAGAACATTTGTGTTACAAGATTCCTGCAATCGCGAGCAATGTGCCTTATTTTGTTGCACTTGTGGCACTTTATGGGGCACAGGGCCATTGTGGTGGAGATGACACTAGGTGTACTTGGCAAAGAATCACCCCATAAAGGCTTCTTACGCTTGTCCCATTGTTGTAGACTTTGGCGACATTCTGCCTCTTGAAGGGTTGCTATTGGTGACCATGGTTGTTTCTGGATGAATCATCAGCCTTCCTCTTGTTGTCAGATTGCCTTTCCACGTAGGTGCGGAGTTTCTGATCCATCAAGTATGGCAACTTAATAGTCTCAATCCCAAACGTCTTGGGTCTGGTAACTGACGTTCCATAAATGTTGTCAGAAGTCCTTGATGTACTTGTCAACCTTCTCGGTTTCATTGCAAACAAACTTGGTAATATCAGGGTTTAATCTTGGAAACGTTCAGTTTATGCTGGAACATCGTTTCACTGACCTTTAGGTTCCAACAGCTCGATTTATATTTCTTGATTTCACCTTACGGAAATACTTGTTCCGTATCTTTTTCTTGAGTACTTCACAAGTCATTGATATGCCTCTTTGGGACATAAGGTTCTTATCTGGACCATTACACCATGTCAAAGCAGCACCTAACAAGAGTGCAAGGTGGCAAACTTTACTGTGATTCTCATAGCACATCACTGATATTGAAAAACTGACTCCATCTTTCAATCCACCGAGTTATAACGACCTACGCTTCAGTCCCCTGAAGTTCAATGGTTAACACTTCATGAGTCAGCCGTAAAAAGGAGTGTGGCTTCCATCTCCCTTTGTGGAGTTTCGCAAAAGAGCTTTGGCGATCATTGTTGGATGGATTCTGGAGTAATGTTGTTTGGGTTTGTGTCGTTAAAGGGGTATTTGGTCCTTTCTGGTTGTAGGTGACATGATTTGTCTAGATCACAAAAGACCAAAACATGAGTGTTATATGACAGAATTAATTTTTAAAATTAAAAATATATAGATGAAATAATCAACACAAGAGAGGTATATATTACAAAGTAACACATCCATTTCATTCATAACTTTCAAAATTTTACATGAAATAGTTGTCGAAGTACACATAATACAATACAAAAGATCTAAGGCTATGCTAGCGGGGAAAACCCCTAATACTTAACATGCCTATACAATGACCTAGCAAGATACAATAACATAAATCACTAGATGTGACTGTCAGCATCCCCAGAAGCATCGTGGTGATCTGGAATCCTAGCCTCTAGTCCTGGCTGTCTAGCTCTCCTCTGCTGCCAGAGCTAAGTGCTCCTCCTCCTCCTCCTCCTCCTCGTCCTCATCCTCCTCATCCTCATCCTCATCCTCATCCTCACCATCAGCGTCATCCCCAGATGAGTCGCCGTCATCACCATCTCCATTATCTCCACTGTCCATAGGATAGTCAACCGGACTATCCTCTGTCTCATCATCCTCGTACTCCTCTGGATCCTCTTCGGGATCCGTCTCAATAACATGTCTGGGTGACTCAGTAGTAGGTGAATCAGTAGGAGGTAATGGCTGCTCCTCAGCCGGAAACTCATGGTCATCCTCCAATGGTATATACTCAAGGTATATAGGCTCTGGCACATAGTCAGGATCATGTGCCTGTACGAACATAGGCTCACGCTCATCCTCGTCCTGAGGAACTGGTGGTGTCTGTGGATCCTCTGGGCCTGGTATGTAATCCGGTGATGGTGGGGCTACTGGCTGTATCGGGAGTCCGTCGTATCCTAATACGATGACCCGTGGAATGCCTCCCTCAGATACCTCCTCATCATCGGCTCCCCAGAAGGCTCTGCCGGGCTCAGAGTCGGTGTAGACGGAAGTGTAGGTAACAGCAGATGTCGCAGAAGACATGATTACTGCAAAAAGCAAAATAACTTATATAAGTATTACTTATAGGAAGGATCGATATGATATGTCTGTAAGCTTTAATAATAAAGATCTTATAGTAATATACGTAATATCATTTATATACACGTATATCAATCATGTAAGCACTTAGTACCCTACTAATGCTAAAGCAATGCATGTCATGTAAGCATATATGCGCTAGATGTAAACAAGTAATGCATGTATGTCCCTCGCAAATCCCATTTGTGAAAACAGTTTTGAAAATGGTTATAGTCCAGACAAAACTTTTGACCTGGTTCTCTATAACCTTGGCTCTGATACCAATCTGTAACACCCTCAAATCTGAGCACGCAGCGGAATGTTGAATATCCGAGGGCGTTACATTTATGGATCAATAGCACAAGATATGAGAACGACCACTAAACGTGTCGTTTGAAAAAGATACATTGGATTAACAAATTACTTGTTTGTTACATAAGCCCATGGCTTCAAAATGTTCAACAATATAAATAAAGATTCCGGTTTATAACAATTGTCCCCAAAATGTAATAAGACCCCAAATCTTAAGTGTTGACTCTTCAATTATTGACTTCCAATGTATCATCGCACCTCGTGCCTTATTGACCTGAAAAACATGCTTAAAACATCAACATAAAGTTGGTGAATTCATAGGTTTATGTGGATAAATGGTAGGACCGCAAGATTTCCAAGTGTATGATTTAGCAACACATGCAAACATCATAAAAAGTAATTACGTTTTCCTAAGCTCATGACACTGAAGCTCGACATATATGAATGCAAATAAATATTTGCCAACAAGTGTCCGTGAATGATGTGCTAACCCCGCAACATCCCAAATTCGACATGGTATGCGTTCGTTCCCAGTGATAGCTAGTCACCCGAACGGGGATTGTCAATCCCTAATAGATCTATCCATAACATTCGCGGCCCAAACATTGTCAATACCCAATCACATCTATGCAATTAAAAGTTCATGATCATGACAATAAAGGGTTATGGGTAACTTAGGCAAACACGTAATCGTGGTTTTTAAAAATGTACTATGCGTCCAATTTGTTAAACAAAGCATGTTCTCACCCCAAGGATGTAAATCATTTAAATAATTGTAAAACATGGGGGCTATGAACTCACCTTAGCAGGTAGTTCTCTGAATGATAATAAATATCCATGTAAGCAATGAATTACACCGTCAAGTACCTAAGTAAATACGGTCAAGTCTTAGTCTACACATTTAAGCTAACGACTCATTGTATAAACTAAATTCCATTTCAAGTTTATATATACTGTTATCACTTGTGTGGTGGTGCACATGATTATTGTATTTTTACAATCTCGTTGTTTCTCGAAAACGTGAAATCGTTATTTAATAAATTATACTTTATTTATTAAATTGTAACTTAAGCCCGTTAGTAATCCGAATATACTTCTATTCGATTGTCTCGTTAAACGTTTAATTAATCCCTCCTTGTTCATAAAATACCTCCAAGTATTTTATTTTACACTTTAACCCTAGGTTTGTAAAATATAAATATTCACACTTCAAACCTTCTAGTTCCAATAATGACATAACTAGTCCTTTAACTTTACAAATTTACAACTTAGGTCCTTATGGTTTTAAATTTGTCCCTAACTTTTCAGAATGTACAGAAACGGTCCCTGGAGTTATTAAATTCGAAAATTACAATTTTAAACCTTTAAGTTTCAAAATTGGCAATTTTTGTCCCTATACTTGTAAAATTTGCATTTTAACTCAAATTAAATTTCAACGAGTGACAAAATGACTTTTGTTAGTTTATTTAGCTGCGATAAAGCATTGCTTATAAATAAGCTATGTTAAGCTTATTTAGGCTTAATGGGCCGGGTTGGGCCCATTAAGGTCCAAAATGAGTTTTAATGATCCAAACTAGTTTTAATAGGTTCAAACACGTTTAATAAGTCCAATTAAGTTAAATAAGTTGTCAATAAGCTCAGCGAGCTTATCTTGGCTTATTTTGAGCTTATTAGGCCCGAAAGCCCAATAGCTTACTCGACAAACACTCTTGATGGTTTATGGGCTTTGCTAGTTCATTTCAATTTATATTAAGCCTAAACAATCTGTTTTTATTTCAGCTTATTCAAAATAAGCTATAAGATATTAAGCACTCTTAATGGGCAGGTGATGCATAGCCTGTTTAGGGCAAGTTAAGGTTTTAAGGGTTTCGTTGGTTCAATGTTGGTCTCTTTGCTTTTGTTAAGTTGAATTAAAGCATATTATGCCACACAGTATGATATCAATATGTTGTCTTGCTGTTTGTGAGGGTATTAGCTCATATAGGGGACTAGTTTAGGGGCTATGGGTGTTTATAGGGTATAGTTTGGTTCTAAATAATATGAAAGCCATATGTTAAGCAATATGAGCCACTTCTAATATCATGATTAAGCCGAGTGGCTTATTAATAGACGTGTTATCAAATAAGCCCTCGTTGGGACATTGTTGGGATCGATTGAGGGCACGATTGGGGTTCTAGCGGAGTTTGGATTTATTCCTTAGAGTCAATAGCTTATCTAGGCTTATATAAAAATCTTATAAGCGGCTTAAGTCACAAATAAAGCCGTCCTAGCTTATTTAGGCTTTTGGGTTTGTGGACTCTCCAAAGTTGGGTCAGTGATGTCACTAAGGTCTGATTGGTGTTTAAGGTCTCTCGTCGGGTTTTGTCAAATGTCTAGCATCAATTCGATGTGAACTAGGCCATTTCCTAATCGCGACCCATAACATGCAAACATTTGAGAGTCTCATATACTCCCTTCCTAGCCACGTCATTACGTTTTTTTAAAAGTTTACGTGTGAGGTCGTATAAATTCTCGTATAAAGATCATTAGTTGCGTTGGGGTCCAAGTTCTCTTTCTAACGAAAGGTTTAACGTTTTGCTCGTTGTAAATCTTCGTGTTATGCATTTTAAATAGGTATTTGCACCACCCTTGTGCCATTTATGCAGGTTGTGAGATTATTGGCGTGTTTGGTCTCTTTGACGTGCAAAACACCAACGGTAGCCTACATATATGCTATTACGCGACAATTTTTAATAGGTATGTATCATTAAGATTTGAAGTTGTGTCAAGAATTGGCTTAATAATGTGACTTACAATGGTCCTAGAGTCTTGTATGGTGAGTTTAGTAGTAAACCCGATAGTATACACCCAAACGTATTATAACCTAAGCTTCAAAGCTTGGTATCCGATTCTTAGCTTGTGTACACTACTTACACCATTGTATGCTAACTTAAGTGCGCTTTGTGTCTTTAGAAAGAATTGTGGGTAGTGTATGGGTTGGTTTTGTTGTAAGCCGATTAGCAAAGGAAAATAGAAGGGCACAATTGGGGTTACCTTGAAAGTGTTCATGGTGTTTAAGAATGTGGTCTAGTGAACTTTAGTGGTGTATATTTATAGACAAAGGAAGTAGTTAGGTTTCTTAGTTTATACCAAGCATTGTCGAGCCCTTGATTTAGTGGTTTATGGGGTTTTTTGTTAGCCAATTTGGTTTCATTGCTAAAACTTTCATAGTACATCTCTTAATGACCTAATATTTGTAAAGGTTTGGCCTTAGCTTGCAAATTGATGGATTTATGTTTTGTGTGTGTTGGTCGGGCCGCTGATTTAATAGGCTTGGTGGACATTTGTTGGGCATGTTCAATTGTGGTTGTCGCCTTTAGGAGACCATTAGGACACATATTAATTACCAAGGGGGTGTACATGTACTTAAAGATCAAGAATGAAGATTTCCTAGTTGGTTTATGTGTACCTAGGTGTATAACCGGCCCCCTTGTGGTTTATGTACACAAAATTGATTTATTTTTAGGTTAAGGTGGTAAAGTGGTATTGTTCGAGGTCTAGTAAGTATAGGTTTTCCCGGGGTATGTCTAAATGTATTTTATCGCGAAACGTAACCCTTTTATGTGTCCAATAAAATAAAATACGCAAAGTACATAATTATCTTCTTAATAATTATTTCTTACTTGTTTTGATGTAAGCCTTAATTTATTTAATGACCGTTTACATTCATTGATTATTTTTTAGTCTACGCAATTTTAGCTTAAAAGTAAACATTAAAAGTAAACGCGTATCGGGCTAAAATAATTAGTGATCATTAATTGAGTGATTTTGACATGAAAATGCGAAATTTAACATTTGTCACTTAATCGTAATACAGTTATAATAAAACCACTGTTTCCGTTAATTAGTAGAAAAATAATGCATGTGATCAGGTAGAATTCATATGATATACATTGTAGGGTTTCGCAGTTATACTAGCCATTTCGTTATTGGAGCATCTCAAAGGATACACATGGTAGAGTGAATAAGATAGTTTTTATCTTTATGATTGAGTCGTCAATTAATATTTATGGACAATTTTCCGATATCCAGTTTTCACAAGCTTGATTCTATAGAATCTCGCAAGCCACCTACCAAGAGCTTGTTTGATGTTGGCTCGAGAAGGATTACCATCATCACTATGAATACTAAAGAGTATCACTCTGATTGTTCTGGCAATTACCACAAGGATAATACGTAGGACTCTTTGATACCAAATGTTGTATAATGATGTACGACATTTTGTATGTTGGAATTTGTGTTCTAGTGAGATTTTTGATAGATCTCGTTGGCTCTACACTCTATAAGTGCACTTTTGTTATTTGGTGATCGGAGGCTGGAGCAGACTGCCACCTTTTCAATATCAACGATCTTGGAATGAGAAAGCCAATAGCAACGTGTTGATCTCCGTGAGAAATGAACCAAAAGAGAAGCCTAAGTAGCTAGGATGGGTTATGCAATGCATCATTGGGTCCATGATGACTTGTCTTCAATACCATAATCAACTTTGTGATTACCGATAGATTATGCATAGACCTGGATTCTGCCTAAGGTTGTATGAAGGGCTTCTTTCTTTACACCCTTTATCCTTGCGTTTCTTTTTAATTCTTCAACCCCTTTAATGTTATTCCAACGCATCCTCATTATCACCGTGTTGGGGTTTTTTCGATGATAACTCATGCCTTCTTCCCAATCTCACTTTACTCCTTTTTTTTCAATCATACCTAAGGACTTCTACTCTATCTATTGGAGTATCCCTGGGTAGATCCCTCCGGTTCAGGCAGGATCATGGAACAAAATACCTATTCTTAACCACCTTATAACACCATAAAAAACAACAGTTGGTCGGTCTTTCGTATTCCCATATTAGCCATAAAACTATTAAAAAGCAATCAACGTGTTCAAGATATCATTTATTACACATTGAGAGTTTTCTATGTCACCGATAAGCTCCCCCTACACATATGCATCATATTATGAAAGGGTTTTGCACATGCGAGGTCGAGAACGCACGTATAATCAAGAGATCTTATCCGTTATTAAGCAACATTGATCACATTTTAATCACTATTCTCCCCCTCAAAAATTGCATATGTGGTGACAATTTTTGACTTAACAAGTGAATTATAATACAAGTTAATGTACGTTGATCTACTTTTAGACAAACCAAATAATGGGAGAACAGGAATGCATGCCGAATGAACTAATAATGTTTAAAATTTATACCCCCCTTAAAGCAATAGATTAGATTGAAAACTTGGAGCGAGAGTTTGTTGAGCACACAATTTTGAAAGATTTTGAATATTTCTTTTGAAAATATCTTGAAAAATTGTGCTCAACAGGAAGATAATGTTGAATTTATCTTATTAATTATCATTTCCTTAGTACTTCTCTTGAGCATTCAAAACTTTAAATGTTTATATGACTTTGCTCAAGACCGAGAAGACATGAACTTCCCTTTGTTTGAGGAATAATGTGCATAAATGAACATTTTCCTTTCATTGGAGTCTGTGTCCTAAGCTGATATTTACTTAGAAGTCGTAGAGAAAGTTTGAAGAGACATGTTTTGAAAACTTTTGAAACTCTCGCTCGAACTTCATTTATACACCCGTGTCAATAGTAATCAACATTTCTAGGTACGTAAATGTTATCGATTTACGAGAGACATGTCGGAGAAGATTATTTTTGGTATTTTTAAAAAATTTTGATTTTGTATTTTGCTTTTATAGGTTTTATATTTTTAGATTTTGCTTTTCTGATAAATATATACAAAGAATTACTGTGATTTTGCAAGACGTTCAAGCTCTTGTGGAAAAAAACTGCGCATACCAAGGCGACGAACCAAATAGTTAAACCTATCCACTAGAAGGGCTTTGGTAAAGAGGTCGGCCAATTGGTAACCAGTCTTGACAAAATACAGTTCAATCGTACCCTTTTCCACGTGTTTCTTGATGAAATGGTAGCGGACGGCGATGTGTTTGGTTGTTGAGTGTTGGATCGGGTTGCAGGATATGGCTATGGCTGACTTTGAATCACAATAGATAGGAATCTTGTTAAAGTGAAAGACATAATCCGTTAACTGTGTTCGCATCCAAAGAACTTGAGCACAACAAGCAGATAGAGACACATATTCTGCTTTCGCGGTTGACAGCGCCGTACAGTCTTGATTTTTCAAGGACCAGCTCACCAACTTTTCGCCTAAGAATTGAGCTCCACCAGAAGTACTCTTGAAGGAGTCTTTACACTTGGCATAATCAGCATCTGAAAATCCAGTTAGTTCAAAACCAGAACCCTTTGTGTACCAGAGACCCATATTAACGGTTCTCTGGAGATAGCGAAAGATCCTTTTAACCTCTTTGAGGTGCTTCTCGGTTGGATTAGCCTAGTACCGAGCACATAAACAAGTAGCATGTACGATGTCCAGTCTACTTGACGTAAGATACATTAGGGCACCTGATGAGGTGTCATTTTATACACTATTTCGGGGTCATTTAACCCCCTAAATTATGCAAATATACCCAGATTATGTGCTTAATCATTTGTTTTTAGGTTTTTAGCACTTGGATGGTATTTGGAGGAAATACACGTGACTTGGGCTTATTTGGAGAAGAAACGAATAAGACTACGACTCTACACCATTTATCTTGAAGAATTGTGCATACAGAGCGTGGAGACGGCGTCGCAGGCTCTAAGCGACGGTGTCATGATTTATAAAGCGACGGCGTCAGAGATTTGATGACGGTGTTAGAACGTAGCCGACCTAAAGAACCCCTAGAAGATTCGTCATCATGAGATAAAGAAGACTATTCCACTTGCGCGCGAAGTATTTGATATTGTTTTGATCATAACTCCTTCATACGAACTCGGATTTTGACGATTCAATACCCCATGCAATCGCAGCAAGAAAATCTACAACCTAGCGAAAGATGAAGACGTGACGGTGTCAGGAATTTCTTTGACGGCTTCAGGATTGTCGAACTAGGGTTTTCCTATAAATATAGCCTCATAACTTCGTTTTTATCAAGCCCCCAACCCTAAGCCCGATTCTAGGGTTTGGGTAGGTGTTTTTCTAGTAACTTACAAGGTCTAATTTAATCCATAAGAATCTTGTAATGGTTTGATTATCACTTATATCCTAATTCATGTCTTCAATTCCTTTTGTTGATTATGATTTCTTTTGTTTAAGTATGCTTGGCTAATTCATCTAGTATTTATTTGGGAATGTATGAAACTTATCATTGATTGATTATATCTTATTGTTTTCTTATTGATGATTATGGATCTTCTATATTCACCAATTAAGGCGTAACAGATTCAATAAGTATAATTGATTATATTTTATATAAGATATTAAGTTGGCATAGACGTCTATAGGGGTGGCAATTTCTGACCCGACACGAAACCCGACCTGAAACCGACACAAAAATTAGCAGGTTTAAGTTGAGTCTAATAGATTTTGGGTCGGGTTTGGGTCGACCTATCTGACCCGTTTATTAAACAGGTTAGGTTCGGGTTGAGAATAAATTAAGCGGGTTGACCTG
>BQNB010075896.1:0-20430 GCA_026074375.1 Tanacetum coccineum | reverse complement strand
TTATTTAATGAAGAAAATAAAGAAAATACTTGTGAGAAGGGACTAAAACTGCCAACTCACCAAAGAAATACCACATGGACCATTTCTGCCAACCCTCAAAAGTCATACACCACAAGGACTTAATTTGATATAAACATATACAAAGTAAGGGGCCTTTCCTGTTAAATCTTCAAACTATAATTAACACAAGGACTGAAATTGCAAAGACACCTATATCCTTGAAGGACCATTTTTGACAAAACCACAAACCCACACCCTGGTTTTGAACTACTGTACATCTTCTTGGTCCCTTTCCCGCCAAACACATAACATCCCAAACCTGTCACTCTCATCCCTCGTTGACCTCCCCACATCCCTCCAAACCTATCTCTAACCTAAACCCTACCCCCCACATGGTCAGATTGGTTTTGTGTTTATACACTCACAACAAACACAAGATGAGTAAATGTCTCTAAAAAGCACACATTCAGAAGAAGACAAAGGAAAAGAGGAGAGACCCTAGCTATTTTTTCTATAAAAGCCTTTTTAAGCCCTTGAGGCAAGGAGTGAGAATTTTTTAGAGAGTAGTTTTTAGAGTTCAGTTTTAAGTTTTTAAGTAGTCCAACTTTTATGTACTTTTTTAAGATTAATGAAAATTCAGTTTTATGTTTTAATTTTTGTTCCAAGTTCTTAAGTTATCTTAAGTCTTTTAAAGCTCATACAAGCCACTTTATAATCTGTTTTAAACCTTGATACAAGAATTTAAGAAAAATTAAAAAGAAAAAAAAAGTTACTGTTTGATAAGCTTATGGATGAATGGGCAAACATGGAAGGCTCATTGGGTTTCTTAGATAGCTTATTTATAAGCTTGGGTAGGTCTTAGAGCTTATTTAGGCATTTATCACTCCTGTTTTGAGCAAGGAGTTAAGGTACCCTACTTTTTCAAATTTTGCTTATTTCTACTGTAGCAACAGCTTATTAGTGCTTATTAGTGCTTATTTATGTCTTATGTGTGTTTTCTATTGGATTTTATGCTTTTATCCTTGAGTTTCATATAAACTGCCTTAGATAGCTATTTTCACTGTTTGCTTATTAGTTTTTTTTAAGTGCTTATTTCCTTTTTCTTTTTACCTTTTAGTGCTTAACATTGCTTATTTAATACTTGTCTTCAAAAATTTGTGCTTAATTTAGACTTTATAAGTGTTAAAATCCGTTTTTAAAATATAAAGGGGTGTTTGGTTTAAGCCCAAAATGGGTCAAAGTGGTATGGTCATAGGTTGTGGTCATGTGGCCAACTTTGATTAGCATTATTAAGCTCTTGTGAGTCTGTTTTCAATTAAGTCTGTTTTCCAAGTGGGAAGTTAGTTATTTTAAGTTCAAAAAAGTGTTTTTCAAGTTTTCTCATTGTTTTCTTAAATATGTGGTTTTAAAAAAGGGGTTTCATAAGCTTATTTGGTTAAGCTTTTGTAAACCTGAATTAAGGTTTGTTTTAGTGTCATTTGTATGGGTTTAAACCAAGTAGTTAAGTCTCTTATGTTTTTTTTTTTTCTACTTGTCTGCTTTAAATTCTTTGTCAACATAAGTTTTGTCGTTTTCAAAAAGTTAAAAAAGTAATTTCCTAACTTTAAATCTCAGATAGCAAAAATGTTTTTAAGTCCTTGAATCTTTGTGCACAAGTTCATTTTAAGCTACTTTTCATCTATTTCTCATTACTTTTTTGATTTGAGCTTATTAAAGTGCTTATTTCTAAGCTAACTTTTTATCAAAAATCTTTTGTAAAACTACTTCCTTACGCGCTGCTAAACCTTGAAGTCTCAAACAGTTTTATGCTTATTTGTTAACTTTAGCACTAGAGAGACATATGTTTGCTTTTCTAAGAAAGCCATGAAGCCCTCTTTTTATACAAGCTCCTTATAAGCTTAATCCTTAGGAGTCCCTCTAGGTTGCTTAATTTTAAGCCTTTAGTTGTCATTTTGATTGTTGGTATGCTAGTTTAGGCTTATTGCTCATTTAGCTTTTTGAGCTTTTTTGGCTCTTATTCTTGGTTTAGTTATTGTTGAAGTAGCTTATTAGGTTTTCATAACATCCTTTAGTTTCAACCCTTAGGAAGTCCTCTAGGTTACTTATCTCCAAGCCTTAAGTAGGCTTATTTTTTTCTTTCTGTTTTTTTTTTGCTAAGTGTAGGAAAAGCTTATTTTCTTTTTCTAGCTTATTAAGTGCTTTTTAGTTTTTGATTTTAGTTCTTAGTTACTTATTAAGTGTGCCCTTGTGTCTGTCTTTGCTTATTCCTCATTGTACTTGCTTATTGTGTGCTAAAAGTCAAAAAGAAAAAGCCACATGTGCCTTTAAGCTCAATTTAAGCAAACTGCCATCTTTAGAGCCCTTTTTCAGCTTATTTATAAGCTTTCAGAAATAGTTGTAGTTATAAAAAGTGTTTGTTTCCATGTGTTCTATTATTTTGTAAAATAAAATTTAAAAAAAAAGGGGATAAGAGGAAACCCGGGTGAGCAAGACTCGAACCCGGGTCTCAACCCTCATCAACCCTCTTTTATACAAACACCCCTACCGCTGTGCCCTTGGGACTTCTTCGTTAGAAGCCCAAGTGGTTATTAATTTAACCACGTTTTGGCCAATAAGCCTTTCAGCCCTTGTGGGCTTATTCCTGGCTTATTTATAAGCTGTGGTTTCAAGTTAGTATTTTTCCTAGGATAGTTGTAGCTTAATCTATTTTTCTGTATTTTTTCATAATTTTTACTGTTCATTTACTAATTTTTATAATTTATTTTCTTTTAAACTGTTTTTAATTCATAAAAAATAAATAAAAAGTCAAAAAAATATTTTTCTTTTTTACAAAATTTTCTTTTATCATCTTTTACTTAGGAAAAATATAAAAACGTTTGTAGGGTCATTTTTGCAAAATCGTACTTTTTAAAGAACGGGATTTACCTCCGTTTTTGTTTTTTTTCATTTTAGAGCTCGTTTTAACTCCGTTTTCGGTCTAGTATTTTTCATTCTTCATTATTAGTCACCTAGAGTAGATTAGAAGTAAAAATTTCTTTGTAGGGTTAATTTTTAAGATTTTAGGTTTTTGACCCCTTGTTCGGGATTCCTGCTCTCGTTTTTCAGTTTAATTTCATAATTTTTAGGTTTTTCTCAATCGTTTTTGCTTATTATTAATTAATTTAGCTTTCTACACTCCCAAATCATTAATCTCATTCAAACTCCAATTTTCCGACTGTATCGATTCTCAAGCACAGCCTCGTTGGGGATAAACGACCCGGGGATATTCTATACTACTTCTCGGTTTCATTGATTATTTTTAGATTAAACTTATTATATATATTTTATTATATATTATATATATAAAAGGTTTAGTTTAAAAGTTTATAAATCAGCCCCATGTTTTACAATTATTTAAATGATTTACATCTCTAGAGTGAGAACATGCTTTGTTTTATAAACTGGACGCAAGTGTACATTTTATACTATGATTACGTGTTTGCCTAAGTAGCGATAACCCACTGGGCCCTTTATCATGAACTGTCAATTACTTGATTGTGAGCGCGAATGTTATAAATAGATCTATTTGGGATTGACATCCCCGTTTGGGTGAGTAGCGCTCACTGTGCCGGGTTGCCTGACAGCAAACGTATACCATGTCGGATTTGGGATGTTGCGGGTTAGAACATCATTCACGAGCATTTATTGGCAATTTATTGCATTCATACATGTTGAGCTTCAGTGTCATGAGCTTAGGAAAACGTAATTACTTTTTATGATGTTTGCATCTGTTGCTTAATCATACACATGGAAATCTTGCGGTCCTACTATTGATTTACATAAACCTATAAATTCACCGACTTTATGTTGACGTTTTAAGCATGTTTTCTCAAGTCAATGAGGCACGAGATGCCAAGATACATTGGGGGTCACTCTTTGGAGAGTCGGTACTAAAGATTTGGGGCGTATTACATTTTGAGAACATTTGTTATAAACCGAAATCTTTACTTATATTGTCGAACAATTTAAAGCCATGAGCTTATGTAATGAACAAGTATTTTGTTAATCCAATGTATCTTTTTAAAACGACACATTTAGTGGTCGTTCTCATATCTTGTGCTATTGATCTATGAAGTAACGCCCTTGGATATTCAACATTCCGCTGCTACCCAGATTTGGAGGTATTACAGATTGGTATCAGGGCCAAGGTTATAGAGAACCAGGTCAAAAGTTTTTGTCTGGACTATAACCATTTTTAAACACTTTATTCACAAACGGGGTTTGCACGGGACATACATACATTACTTGTTTGCATCCAATATATGTGCTTACATGACATACACTGTTTTAGCATTAGTAGTTACTAAGTGCTTACATGATTGATATACGCGTATATAAATTATACTATGTATATTACTATAAGAGTCTTATAAGTAATATTTATATAAGTTATTTTTGCTTTTTGCAGCAGTCATGTCTTCTGCATCATCCGCTGTCACCTACACTTCCGTCTATACTGATTCCGAGCCAGGTAGAGTCTTCTAGGGAGCCGATGATGAGGAGATAACTAATGGAGGCATTCCACGAGTCATCGTATACGGATATGATGGACTCCCTATACAGCCAGTAGCCCCACCATCACCGGATTACATACCAGGCCCAGAGGATCCACAGACACCACCAGTATCACAGGACGAGGATAAGCGTGAGGCTATGTTCATACAGCCACATGATCCTGACTACATGCCAGAGCCTATATACCCTGAGTATATACCGTTGGAGAATGAGCATGTGTTTCCAGTTGATGAGCATCCATTACCTCCCGTTGATTTGCCTAATGCTGAGTCACCCAGATATGTTACTGAGTCGGATCCCGAGGAGGATCCAGAGGAGTATGAGGATGATGAGATAGAGGATGGTCCGGTTGACTATCCTATGGACGGTGGAGATGATGGAGATGATGATGACGGCGATTTATCTAGGGATGACGCCGATGATGGGGATGAGGACGAGGAGGACGAGGAGGATGAGGAGGAGGAGCACCCAGCTGTGGCCAACTCCGCTGTTGTTATACCTACTGTTGAGCCTGATTCCCCACCTGAGGGAACAGAGCCTGTTATACCACCACCCTCCACTGACATTAAATTATCAAAGTTTAATCCTAAAATGATTATTTTACTTTTTATAAATCCTAAGTGACTAAAATTCAAGAACAAAGAAAAGTAAACCAAAAACGAAAGCATTTAAAGTTAAAAACGCAAAAAAAGAGAACGGGATCGAAACCCGTTCTTTAAAAAACGAAATTCTACAATTTTAACCCTACGAATGCGAGTCTAATTTTCCTAGGTCCTAAATGATAAAAGAAAATTTAAAAAAAAGAATTATATATATATTTTTTTATTTAATTTAATATGAATTAAAAATAGATTTAATGAAATAAAATGATTAAAAACAGTAAATTAATTGAGAAAAATCTGAAAAAATCATGAAAAGTGCATTGAACTATTTGAAATCTAATAAAAATAAAAGTGTCCCAACAGCTTATTTGAATAAGCTAGAAATAAGCAAAAATTGGCTGAAGGCTTAAAGGGGTAAAATGAGTATATAAATTAAATGGTGAGTAGGGCTAACAGATAGCCCTACTGGTGCCAATGGTTAGTGTGTGTGTTGCTTGGGACGAGTGTGTGTAAAGGGAGAGGTCATGGGTTCGACCCCCATGCCTCTCCTTTTTTATGAAACATGTTTTTTCTTTTTTTTTCAAACTTATAAAACAGACTAAAAGAAGCAAATTTAAAAAAATGACTTTTTGTGAATCTTAAAAATAAGCTGGTAAATAAGCAAAGAAAAAGCTGGCAGATTACTTTTTACACTAAGTCTTAAAGGGAAAACAGTTAGGCTAGTTTATGACTAAATAAGCTAATGGTAAAAGCAAATAAGCAAGAACAGATGGGTACCTACACCTAATAAGCACTTGTAAACAGCATTAAACAAAGAAAATTAAGCAGATAAGCCAGAAAAGCAATTAAGCAATGTGACAAAAACTGTTAACAAGGCAGCCTATAGGGGCACTTTTGGGCTTAATTTTAAGCACCAAATTGGATCCTTATGGGAATGCAGCTTATACCACTTAAAAGTTTGTCCAACAAGCTCCTAAAATCAGCAAAAAGAAATGAGTTTGAAACTCATATAAGCTACTAAAAAGCTAAGTGAAAAGGCTGTGACACTCAGCATATGCTGATTTTGGTTTTTCCTTAAAAGACAGATGGGCTTAAGCAGACCTATCAATAAGCTAGAAAAATAAGACCAAAAGCTAAACTGAGCTAAAACAGATAAAAATCACCAACTAATGAGCTTATGCTCAAAAATTCAGAAGCTAAAAACAATTTTAAGAAGCCTAAATTTGAAATTGAAAAAAAGCAGTTTTAGGCTAAAAGACACTTAACAAAAACCTTGACAGATTTTAACAAAACTTAACACACTAATGCTTACTTAGTCTAAACCTACTCTATTGCATTTTAACACTAAAAACAACTTAAGAACAACATTTAAAATCTGTTTTTAAAAGCTAAATCCAATAAGCTCTTTGAAACTGTTTTTGAACCTATAGTCTTAAACACCAATTAGACAAAGCTTAAAAACAAGCTTTAAGACTTAAACACACTTGAAAACAGATTGTAATGAGTTAAATAAATTGCAAAAGTTGGCAAATTGACCCAAAACAGTTTTTCACAAGTTTTGACCCACTTTGGTCTTTAAACCAAACACCCCTTTAAATTTATAAAGTTCATTTTAAAACTGATTTCCCAAAGATTTAAGCAAGCTTTTTAAAGACAGATTGTAAACAATGGACAATAAGCAAGATTAAGCAAAATACAACCACAAATAAGCACATATAATAAGCAAACAAAGAATATGCAGATTATGCTACTTAAGGCAGTTTTAAAGAAAAATTTAACTAAAGGACATATAAGCATAAAACAAAGACAAGTAAGCATAAACAACAGTAATAAGCAAGAATAAGCAGCAAATAAGCATAAATAAGCACATGAACAGTAATAATCAAAAATGAAAAATGAGAAAATGGAAACTCACAAAGGTCCACAGCTTTTGGCAAGGGAATAAGCACTCAAAACCAATCCTATAGCTTCCCAAGAAGCACTAACCCAAGGCCATCCACAATTTACCTTGCTCCATGTATTCTTTGACAAATTCTTTTTTTTTTTGTGATTTTTGATTTTTGGTTTTTTTAAGACAGAAAATTAGACAAGTGTTTATATAAGCTTTTAATGGTTCAAAAGCTTATATAAGAGCTTAAAAACAGTATTTAAATGACAAGTAAGTAAATGGCAGAATTTAAAGGAAACTTGAAATTTTCATTAACTTAAAAAAAGGATTACAATGCAAGAAAATTTAAATGACAGAAATTTAAAAGACAGTATTAAAATGGCCTAAATTTTGTTTACACAAGTTTTTGACTAAACAAAATTCGACAAAAGAAAATAAGCTACACTAGCCTATATTTATACTAATAATTCTCTATGTCTTCAAGTCCTCTTCTTTGTGCTTATTTACTGAGAGGCTGAGAGGGTGTGTTTTCTTTGTGAGAGGGTCAAAAGCTCAATCTCAGCCATCCATTTTCTTGGTCTCCAAGTCCATTGATCATAACCCTTCATTTTCTTGTCTTTTTTATCAACCAATCGAATTTCAGGGGATTGCCAAGGTGGCAAATGCCCCATGTGAAGAAGTGGGGTTAAGGAAAGTGATGGTTGGTGGTACAGTAAACGAGGTGAATATGACAGGGGAGAAGGAACAGGGTATTTGGCGGGAAAGTTTGGTTTAGGTTAAACTGGGTTTAAGTTTGTGGGTTTGGCAAGTTTAGTCCCTGATTTTCTATAGTGTAATTGCAAGAGTGGTCCATTGTGGTGATAAATATTTATAGGAATTGGCAAGTTAAGCCCTTCAAGGAGTATTGAGGTTTTACACGTATGGTCCTTATGGTGTAATAAAATACTAACAGCCTTTTGATGGGCTGTTAAGTCTTATCAGGTTAGGGATTTGGGCCTTAGTTAAGCAGTTTGGGCCTTTATATGATTTGGGCTGTTTGGTTTTGGCAGTTTGGGATATAAGCCCAATTTGAGATAAAGGCTTATATAAGCCTAGTCTTGATGGCTTATTGGGCCAACTTGGCCTAATAAAAAGGGTCGGGTTGGCCCGATAAGTTTTCTTTGGTTTCGGCTTTGACTTTTGACCTTGACGGTTGACTTTGACTTGCATGAATTTGACTTTTGACTTTTTCATGCTCTTCCATTCCGTGCTCGGTTTTTGTCGTTTTTGGCTTCGTTTTCGTCCTTTTGTCGGATATCCGTTTCCTGCACAATATAAGTGAAAACATATAAATACAATGTATTTTTAGTACGTTTTTGATCATTTAAGTCCGTTTTTATAGGTCATAGGTATGTGTATTTAGGCACATACCACCACATCAGTTTTCTCTCTCCGACGACTTACAAATGACTTTTTACCACTACAAGACGACCTTCATTTTTTTTCAATTTTTTTAACAACAAAATTAAATTTCATTTAAATAAAAACATTACATAAATAATAAAAACATTACATAATAATAAAAACATTACAATAATAATTAAAAACCAAATTACGAAATAATACGAGAACACAAGCTTTTAGGTTGCTCGATAATTGTTGATGAGTTATTGCCTCTCATCCATGCTTCTGATCACTTCTTCTCTAGCGGCCTCCAAGATGTTTGAGATACACGTATCTGATTCGGAGCTCATATGCAAAGTATGTAGACCGTAGTTGTTAAGTGGCTTGTCGAGAGACAGCGAACGCACCCTCGTTTCCTCCTCAGCACGGCTTAGCTTCTGGAGGAGATAACGAGTCATCTCACCCAACAAATTCTTAACCAACGTGAACTCCTTTTCTTGTTCGGTTCGTAGTCGGATAAGGATAGAATCTCCCACCTCGTTTGGTTCGTTAGCCATAGTGTATGTGTGAAAATGAATGATATTTGAGAGAGTTTGATAAGAAGTTGTGTGAGAAAATGAATGATGGTAAAAGGGTATTTATAGGGGAAAAGTAGCCGTTGGAATTTAAAGTTAGAATACGGAATTTACACAGCGGGTGCGTACTTAACTTATGGGGGAAAGGATGGACTCCTCCAGGAGACAGAAAGTATTGTGAAAGGAGGCAATGCTTACCCGAGAGGCATTGGTCACTCGATAGGATTGTGTCAGGAGACCATAAGAGCTTCAGCCCACCCATGATCATGGTAGTGCATACGAGACCCCTATCCAGGCACATCAACAGCTGCACGAGTACTCTCATCAGACACATGCACCAGATAGATGAGAACTTGTTTCAGAATGCAGCATGCTGAAGATGGCCAGCACTTTGAGAGACTGACGTAGGCGTCAGCACAGATGACAGAGACTATTTGAGTGATGAGAGACACGAGGCGAGAGATGAGTGACATGCAGGCTGAGTTGTTAGCACATCGAGAGCAGCAGAGGAGAACTAGACGGCCAAAACCAGATGCTAGGATTCCATATCACCAGGATGCTTCGAGGGATGCTGACAGTCTCATCTAGTGGTTTATGTTATTTTTTCTTGCTAGTGAACTTGTCGCAGGCATGTAAATTATTTGGTGTGGATTTCCCCCCGCTAGCAAAAGGCCCCGCCCCCCCCCCCCCTTAACATCTTTTGTATTGTATTTTTGTGTGTACAAAAGAACTATTTCATAGTTAAAATTTCCAAGTTAGAATGAAATAGATGTTTTATTTGTACTATATACCACTCTTAATGTTGTGTCGTCATCCTGTAAATTATGGTATATCTCATTATGATATATACCTCATGTTTTGTCTCTTGAGATTTAGACCAATCATTGGCACATTCGACAAGACAGGACGCGAATTACCAACAACTAACAACAACAACCCAATCAACAAGACACCAGAATCCTCCAAGCTAAGAATGATGCAAGCTCATCTGCGAAACCTCCACTAATGAGTGGAAGCCACAGTACACACTGTGAAAACCGAAGGAATGAGCAAACTGCTCGCCCATTTTTCTACTCTGACATACAGGAAATGCCAACCTATGAACTTCAAAGGAAACTTGAAATGCGTTGATAATATTTAACTATGTGGAATTGAAAAGGACAGGAATTGGTCTTCAAAAATCAGTGGTTGTGCTATTGAAAAATTTATTAAGTTTGCCACCAGCACTCTGTAAGGTGCTGCTTGACTTGTGATAGGAATAGTCAGATAAGGACCTTAGGTCCTGAGGCATATTCAATGACTTGGGAAGTACTCAAGAAGAAGATGACGGACAAGTATTGTCCGCAGGGTGAAATCAAGAAACTAGAAATCGAGTTGTGGAACCTAAAGGTCAAAGGGAACGATGTTCCAGCATACACTGAACGTTTCCAAGAGCTAACCCTGATATGTACCAAGTTTGTTGCTAATGAGACCCAGAAAAGGTTTGACAAGATAGCAACAGTGGACTTCCTATAACAATTAATTGAAATGTCAAGTCATGCCAGACCCAAGACTTTGGATGAGACTATTGATTTGGCCAAATGACTTATGTGATCAAAACTTTGCCACCTATGCGGAAAAACATCTGACAACAAAAGGAAGGCTGATGATTCATCCAGAAACAACCATGGTCACCAACAACAACCCTTCAAGAGACAGAATGTCGCCAAGGTCTACAATATGGGGACAGGTGAGAAGAAGCCATATGGGGGATCTATGCCCAAGTGCACCAAGTGTCATTTTCATCACAATGGCCCGTGTACTCAGAAGTGCCACAAGTGCAACAAGGTAGGGCACTTTGCTTGCTACTGCAGGATTCTTGCAACACAAAATTTACTATTACTCAGAAAGGTCAATGGGGCAAATCCAAAAAAAAAAGGGAATGGTTGTTTTGAATGTGGAGCTCCAGGACATTTCAAGAGAGATTGTCTAAAGTTGAAGAATAAGGATGGAGGAAACGGGAATGCACAAGGCTGGGTGTATGCAGTTGGGAATGCAGAGAAAAAAGGGAATGCATCAGGAAACCCAGACTCCAATGTCGTCACGGGTACGTTCCTCTTAAACAACCGCTATGCATCTATCTTATTTGACACTGGTGCCGATAGGAGCTTTATATCTTCTGCGTTTAGTTCACTGATTGACATCGCCCATACCCCATTAGAAAATAGTTATGATGAGGAATTAGCTGACGGAAAAATAGTCGGGGTAGACACTATATGCGGGGTTGCACAGTTAAACTCATAAACAATCTGTTTTCAACATAGATTCTAATGCCCGTAGAACTGGGTGAGTATATGGCTAAGGGATGCCAGGTCTTTTTGGCGCAGATATCCGTCAACGAAGAGGAGGACAAGTCGGGAGGAAAACAAATTAAGCACGTACCAATCGTCTGAGATTTTCTTGAAGTATTTCCCGAGGACTTGTCGGGTCTTCCTCCGGCTCGACTAGTGGAATTCCAGATCGACTTAATTCCAGGAGTCGCACCCGTAGCTCGAGCGCCATATCGATTGGCACTGTCTGAAATGAAGGAATTGTCAGAACAACTGCTAGAGCTTTCCAACAAGGGCTTTTTCTTGAAGTATTTCCCGAGGACTTGTCGGGTCTTCCTCCGGCTCGACTAGTGGAATTCCAGATCGACTTAATTCCAGGAGTCGCACCCGTAGCTCGAGCGCCATATCGATTGGCACTGTCTGAAATGAAGGAATTGTCAGAACAACTGCTAGAGCTTTCCAACAAGGGCTTCATAATACCTAGTTCCTCGCCTTGGGGAGCCCCGGTCTTGTTTGTCAAAAAGAAAGATGGGTCATTCAGGATGTGCATTGACTACCGCGAGTTAAATAAGCTGACAGTGAAGAATCGTTATCCACTCCTAAGGATCGATGATTTATTTGATCAACTCCAGGGATCCAGTATTTATTCGAAGATAGATTTACGATCGGGTTATCACCAGCTTAGAGTGCGAGAGCAGGACATTCCAAAGACGGCATTCCGAACTCGGTATGGCCATTTTGAGTTTCAGGTTATGCCCTTCGGACTAACAAACGCACATGCGGTATTCATGGACCTCATAAACCGAGTATGCAAGCCTTACTTGGATAATTTCGTAATTGTCTTCATAGATGACATACTTATTTATTCAAAGGACAAGAAAGAGCATGAAGAACATCTTAAGGCAATTTTGGAATTGCTTAAGAAGGAGAAGTTGTATGCCAAGTTTTCAAAATGCGAATTTTGGATTTCGAAGGCACAATTTCTCGGCCATGTCATTAATAGCAGAGGCATACATGTGGATCCAGCCAAGATAGAATCTATTTAAGATTGGGCGTCTCCTAAGACACCGACGGAGATCCGCCAATTTTTAGGTCTTGTTGGTTACTATCAGAGATTCATCGAGGGATTTTCGAATATTGCTAAAACAATGACGAAGCTCACACAGAAAGGAATCAAGTTTAACTAGGGTGAAAAGGAAGAAAACGCTTTTCAGTTAATAAAGCAGAAGTTGTATAGTGCACCAATTCTAGCTTTATCGGAAGGAAGCGAAGACTTTGTGGTCTACTGTGATGCGTCACACAAGGGTTTAGGTGTTGTATTGATGCAGAGAGAGAAGGTGATTGCCTATGCTTCTCGACAACTAAAAGTTCACGAGAAGAACTACACCACTCATGATTTAGAACTTGGATCAGTGGTATTTGCTCTAAAGATATGGAGACATTACCTATATGGAACCAAATGCACCGTGTTCATGAACCATAAAAGTCTACAACACATTCTCGATCAAAAGGAGCTTAACATGAGGCAACGCCGTTGGCTAGAATTGCTAAGTGATTACGATTGTGACATTCGTTATCATCCAGGGATGGCAAACATAGTGGCTGATGCATTGAGCCGTAAGGAACAGATTAAGCCATTGCGGGTTCGAGCCTTAGTCATGACCATTGGTTTGGATCTTCCCAAACAAATATTAGAAGCTCAGATCGAAGCCCTGAAACCAGGGAATCTTGAGAATGAAGATGTAGGCGGTATGATCAGAAAGGATGTACCCAAGGAGAAGTTGGAACCACGCGCCGATGGAACTTTATGCTTAAACGACAGGAGCTTGTTACCCTGCTATGGAGATTTAAGATCCGTGATTATGCACGAATCCCACAAGTCAAAATACTATATCCATCCCGGTTCCGAAAAGATGTACCAAGACATGAAGAAGCTATATTGGTGGCCAATATGAAAGCTGACATCGCCACTATATTAGTCAAGTGCATGACATGTGGGGGCGAGGGTCAAGGCCGAACACCGAAGGCCATCGAGACTGTTAGTACAACCAACAATACACGAGTGGAAGTGGGATAATATCACGATGGATTTTATCACTAAGCTTGTTAAGTCGTCACAAGGTTTTGACACCATCTGGGTGATTGTGGATCGACTTACAAAATCTGCTCACTTCTTACCAATAAGAAAAAATGATTCGTTAGACAAGTTGGCAAGGTTGTACCTGAACAGGATAGTAGCAAGATACGGAATACCTATTTCAATCATCTGTGATCATGATGGAAGATTCACGTCAAATTTCTGGAAATCATTTCAGAAAGCTTTGGGTACAGATATAAGTATGAGCACTGCGTATCATCCAAAAACCGACGACCAGAGCGAGAGGACTATTCAAACTCTCGAGGACATGCTATGTGCTTGCGTGATCGATTTTGAGCAGGGCGTGGGTTAAACATTTGGCCCATTATGCCGAATTCTCATATAACAACAAGTTATCATACTAGCATAAATGCCGCACCCTATGAGCCACTATATGCCGAAAATTTTGATCAGCCTATGTGTTGGGCACAAAGTTGGAGAAGCTTAACTGACTGTTCCGAATTGATCCAAAACACAACGTAAAAAAAACAAAAAAAAAAAAAAAACAAAAAGATAGTGGCTGTCAAGCAGAGAATTCCAAGCTGGCTCAGGATCAGATCAAAAGAGCTACGCTGAGTTTGAAGGGCGCGAAATACCTATGGAGTTCGAAGTTAGGGATATGTATGTTATGTCAAGGTCTCACCTTGGAAATGGGTTGTACGATTTGGTAAGCGGGGCAAGTTAAACCAGAGATATGTTAGACCTTTCAAGGTGTTAGCCAAAGTGAGGAAAGTTGCCTACAGGCTAGAACTTCCTCAAGAGTTGAGCAGGGTTCACCACACTTTCCATGTGTCTAATCTGAAGAAGTGTTACGCTGACGAACCATTAGTCATGCCGTTAGAAGGAATTCACATTGACGATAACTCCATTTGTGAAGAGGCCGTTGAAATCATGAACGAGAGATCAAACGATTGAAGGCGAAGCCGGATACCAATTGGTTAAGTTACCGGAACTCTGAGAGAGGTCCTGAGTTCACTTGGGAAAGTGAAGATCCGTTCAAACAGAAATACCCCCAACTTTACACAAACCGGGCTTCGTCATCTACTACAAGGTCTTAAGCTTTGAGGACAAAGCTCTTTTAACGGTTGGAGACTGTAACATTTCTCAATTTCAGGTCATTTTACGACTCCTATTATTCGTTACTATTTATTTTGGTCCGATACGCGTTTACTTTTAATTTAACTTTTAAGCTAAATCGCGTAGACTAGAAATAATCATTTAACGTAAACGGTCATCAAATAAATTAAGGTTATGTCAAACAAGTGTTATGTAATTATTAGGAAGATAATTATTGACTTTGCGTATTTTATTTTTATTGGTCACGTAAAAGGCTTACGTTTCGCAATAAAATACATTTAGACACACCTCAGAAATACCTAGACTTACCTAGACTCAAAACGCAACACTCCACTTTTAAAAAACCTTAAACATAAAATTTAATCAATTTTCGGTTATTAAGCCATATTGGCCGAATGTGGGGACTAAACCAACTAGGAACATCCTTAAAACTTCTTAGGTACATGTACATCTCAAGGTAATTAAACCTTGTACTTGTATAACCTTAATAAGATTTCAAGTCTTGTCTTTCTTTGATATTACACGTCCTATAGGCAAAATCAACTAGCAAAGATCCTTAAAATCTCCTTAAGTACATGTACAAATACCATGTAATTAAAACTAGTACTTAATGTTCCTAGTTAGCTAATATACAATGGATAAAGACCACCTTGGATCCCTTTTTCTCTCTTGATGTCGCGGCTAGCTAGCAAATATACACACAAACCATAAGATTTCCATAATCTTGGTAAATCTTGTACCAAAATCTTGTAATTAAGAGATGCACCTAGGTAGTATTAACAAAACCATGTGTGAATAACTAGAAACCACAAAACCACCAAGACTAGGGCACGGTTTGGTTTATTTGAGGGACTATGAGATGTAACTAGATATATTGCCTATAAATACTCACTCACATTTACCATTTAGCACTCTTACAACTCACAAACACTCAAACAAATAAAACATTGTCTTTCTCTCTTGTCTCGGGTCACAAACCGCAAACAAACATCTTCATTAATTCATTCAAACCTATAAACACTACTAAGTTGTCATACGAGTGCACAAGGAGAATACATGAGCTAAGGTTGGGTATTTGTATAAGCTTCGGAGCTTAGGATTGGGTTATACGACTTGGGTTAACTACACGATATGTCTTCAAGACTCTAGGACCTCTTGTAAGTCATGTACAAGCTTAAACTCACTTCGTACTATACTTGTTTCTTTGTTTACTAGTCATTATGTTACGTTAACATGTAAATAATACGCTAACGTGAGCTAGGGCAAAATAAATACAAAACATACATGTTGCACGCGTTATTTTTACGCGTATACGACCTTGTGTGGTGTTAAGATATAAAGGAACATGTACAACATGATTTAACGACAAGCTAAGGCTTAAGTGTATTCACTTAAGATGAAAACTTAGAAACCAACATGAACACTAAGTCATACGCAGGAATTCCTCGAAAACTATACGTAAACTTTTTATGTAAACACGATGCTATAGCTTGGGAAGGAGTACGTGAACCGTTTAAACGTTTGCATGGGACAAACGTAACCTCTATACGTGCTAAATAAGCTTACATTAGATATTAGAATGATATCGAAACCTAAGGACCACTAGAGAGATTAATGGGTCACTAATGGTCTCGTTAAATCTAAGCATGCTCACGTATGGGCCCAACAGGCCCAACAGTCTGAGGGTTGAGGTCCATAACTTATAAATAATCTCACTTGAGCTTATCGATGGCTTATAAGGTCCTTGAGCTCGTTGGAATAAACAATATACATAAGACACTTTAACCGGCCACAAATGGGTCCATTAAACCCAACAGGCCCAACAGACCATGAATATGAGCCCACAGTTGATTAATAAGCTCTTTGTGCTTATTAAGAGACCTAATGTGCTTATTGAACCTATATGGACCTTAATGTTTAAAGCGTAAACATAACCAAAAACTAAATGGGCTTGGTAGCCTATTACCGTGATCCACGAAGTCCATAAGCCTCAAATAAGCTTAGACAGCTTATTTGTGAGCTTTTGCAGTCTAGTAAGCTTGTTACGAACCTAGACGAGCTAATGTACCCAATTGGATCAAGTCCAAAGACTTAAAATATCTATCGGGCTCATAATGGGCCCAAAAGCCCATTATCGAAGCTTATTAGCTTATTAAATAAGCCACCAGGTTAAAACAGATTAAATAGGCCCAAATAAGCTTATTGAGATAAGAAAATGAATTAGATCACATAAGAAAACCTTAATGGACCTTTTGCAAACATTCGGGTTAAGGGTTGTTGGGCTAACGAGCCTAATGAGCTCGAAAAAGCTCAAATAAGCTCACCCGAGCTTATTTTCAGGCGCTTAAGGCAAATTTTAAGTAAGTTTAAATAGACTTAACGAGGGCTTATGTGCCTTTGAAAACTCAATTGGACCGTTAGATTGCTTATTGGACCTTAAACGGGGCACAAGTAAGGCCCAATAAGCCAAAATAAGCTCATCCGAGCTTATTTATAAGCTGACCCAGCTTATATGGCTTATTGGAGTCCATTAAAACCAAATGCCACTTGCTAGAACTTAATTGGACTTAAAATGCGATTTTGTACAAGTTAGGGGACTAAAAGTGTAAATATGGAAACCTAGGGGTTTAAAAATATAAATAACCT
The DNA here is from genome assembly GCA_026074375.1 of Tanacetum coccineum. Lineage (NCBI taxonomy): Eukaryota > Viridiplantae > Streptophyta > Magnoliopsida > Asterales > Asteraceae > Tanacetum > Tanacetum coccineum. The sequence continues at coordinate 3,259 of BQNB010075896.1, read as the reverse complement.
ATATTTTCATAAACACGGGGACTGATTTGGTAATTATAGAAAACCTAAGGGTATTTTATAAACGAAAGTGATTTTTGTAAACACTTCACGTTACGGACGAATTATAATATTTTTCGGATATTATACGAGTTAAAACACGACTTAATAAATATGAATATTTATTAAAAACGTTTATGCATATACTAGGACGTGTATAAATCGTATATCTTCCCAAGAGCCATCAAGTGAATACAAATACAATAAACATGTGCACCACCACACAAGTGATAACAATATATATAAACTAGCAAATTATTGTAGTCTATGCATTATGTCGTTAGCCTAAACTTGTAGACTAAGACTGGCCGTATTTACTTAGGTATTTGACGGTGTGATTCATTTGCCATACTTGGATATATTTATCATTTTCAGAGGACTACTTACTAAGGTGAGTTCATAGCCCCATGTTTTACAATTATTTTAATGATTTACATCTTTGGGGTGAGAACATGCTTTGTTTTATAAATTGGACGCAAGTGTACATTTTATACTATGATTACGTGTTTCCCTAAGTAGCGATAACCCACTGAGCCCCTTTATCATGAGCTATCAATTACTAGATTGTGAGCGCGATTGTTATAAATAGATCTATTTGGGATTGATGTCCCCGTTTGGGTGAGTAGCGCTCACTGTGCCGGTTTGCCGGATAACAAATGTATACCATGTCGAATTTGGGATGTTGCGGGTTAGAACATCATTCACGGGAAAATATTAGCAATTTATTGCATTCATATACGTCGAGCTTTGGTGTCATGAGCTTAGGAAAACGTAATTACTTTTTATGATGTTTGCATTTGTTGCTTAATCATACACTTGGAAATCTTGCGGTCCTACTATTGATTCACATAAACCTATGAATTCACCAACTTTATGTTGACGTTTTAAGCATGTTTTTCTCAGGTCAATAAGGCACGGTGTGCCAAGATACATTGGGGGTCACTCTTTGGAGAGCCAGTACTAAAGATTTGGGGCGTATTACATTTGGGAACATTTGTTATAAACCAAAATCTTTACTTATGTTGTCGAACAATTTGAAGCCATGAGCTTATGTAATGAACAAGTATTTTGTTAAATCCAATGTATCTTTTTAAAACGACACGTTTAGTGGTCGTTCTCATATCTTGTACTATTGATCTATGAAGTAACGCCCTCGGATATTCAACATTCCGCTGCAACCCAGATTTGGGGGTGTTACACCATCCAAACACTCGAAGACATGCTTCGATCCTGTATCATAGACTTTGGAAAAGGATGGGAAAGACACTTACCATTGGTGGAATTCTCTTATAATAACAGTTATCATGCCAGTATTAAGGCAGCACCGTTTGAAGCACTCTATGGTCGAAAGTGTAGATCACCAGTTTGCTGGGCTGAAGTTAGAGATGTTCAACTTACAAGACCAGAAATAATTTATGAAACCACTGAGAAAATAGTGCAAATTCGTCATCGCTTGCAGGCTGTAAGAGATCGGCAAAGAAGTTACGCCAATGTCAGGAAAAAACCTTTAGAATTTCAAGTTGGAGATCGTGTTATGTTAAAAGTGTCACGAATAAGCTAGAAAAGTTAAAGAAAATAGAATGAGCCAAAGAAAATAAGCCAAAGAATAAGCAACCAAACATTAACCTTCATTAAATTTCCAATAAGCCAAGAGTTATAATAAGATGAATCCAATAAGCTTTTAAGCTTTTACAAAATAAACCTAAACTAAAATAAGCTAAATCTAACCTACTCCTAAAACTAATAAGCTATGTGTGAAAAATAAGTCCTAAATCTCCCCCATCCCATCTGATGTGCGTGCTTCTTTATATAACAAAAAAGAGTGAGGGCAAAATTGTCACATCAGAAGGCCAAATCGTGTCCTAGTGCAAAAGTCAGGGGCACATTAGTCTTTTTTCCATGAGTCGCGTCATAATGACCAATCATTGGTTAAACCTTGGATTTGCAGACCCGATCCTCCATTTACGTGATGACACGTGGATTTCTTATCCACTTTTATAAAAACTTGCAATTTTCATCAATGTAATTTTCCATCTATTAAATTAGATGCAATGTAATATCCATCTATTATAAATATATCACCTTCTTACAGGGAAATTTTTTGCTTTATCTCATTATGCAACGTAACTTGCATCTCTATCTATGTTTATATCATATAAACATCCTAATATGTCAAATATATATCCTAATATCATTTTTACCAAGTACATTATCCATTTAACGTACTTTTCTAAACGTTATTTCAAAACAAGCATTAAACGTTAACGTTTACATCAAAACCCTAATTATATGTAATGTATACATATAAAATGAATGTGTAAGCCTTCAAACATATGTAACAAGTATCCGATGGGCACCAAATTTGAATATCTTTACCCTCCTGAATCAAGTTACAACTTTCTAAAGCACAATGTACAAATCAATAATGCAAGAAAGTCAAACTAGGTCATTTAAGCTCCTAAACCATTAGGATTTTTACTATGTGTGAATTGATTCTTAACAGTTTCCCTATGAGTTTTTACTTGCTTATTAGTACTAGCAAAACTAGGTTGTTCATGTTCTTTTGTGGGTAGAGACACATGTTCATCTTCACTATCTGATTCATACTCCTCAATGATAGGAGCATCAGACCAAACTTTAAGTTGACTTACTACTTTAGGTTCATTGACAACTGGTTCAGGCATAGATTCATGTGTTTCTTTACTATAATTGGATTCACAAGTATTAAAGTCACTGCTCCTAACATCAGATTCACTAGGTTTAGATTGCTTTAGACCATATGTAAATTGTGAGTCATCTATTTCTTTATCAGGTCCAGGACTATCTTCTACATATCTATCATTCACAGGACTATCTTCTATATCACTTGTCCTACTGACAAACACACTTTGGAAAACTTCATTTTCATAACTATACCCAAGTCCAGCCTTATCCCTAGCACTCATCTGACTATTTAGCAAAATATTAAGATTTTTAGAAGAGTTGTGCCATTTTTCTACTTTAGCTTTTAATTTTTTTTTTCTTTTTCAGCTTATGCTAATAGTTTCTTATGGTATGTAAGGACATCAGTTTTATCATCTAAGTCAATTTTCATAAACCTTATCTTTTTCTCATACCAAAGTTGACTTTGTTGATGAGCAACTATGTTAGCCTTAAAATATGGTGACATATCCGGAATTACATTAGTTTATTTATAGCGTGACACATAGGGACTAATAATGAC
>BQNB010075895.1:6038-29292 GCA_026074375.1 Tanacetum coccineum | reverse complement strand
TATAAATTAATAACAAATTAAAAAATGCACTAAAATTGAGGATTAGGAAGTTAGCATTTTAACAAATTAAAAGGACACATAAACGGTTAATATCAACGACTTTCTTATTCTTTAGTTTTCCTATACACATCATATTAGGAGCCTTTTTACCATTTTTTCTGAAACATCTAGCCACTAAAATTAAGGATTAGGAAGTTAGCATTTTAACAAATTAAAAGGACACATAAACGCTTAATAGCAACGACTTTCTTATTCTTTAGTTTTCCTGTACACGTCATATTAGGAGCCTTTTCACCACTGGTGTTATGTTTGGGATGCCTTATTGATCCATGGTACGGATCTTCTACGGTGTTTGGGAAAATGAGATTATCTTAAAAATTGGCTTTTAAAACTGTACGCCCATTTCCCGCATAAAGCCATCATTTACTCTTTTTGTTCTTCTGATGGTGATAAAGTTTTTTGTGAGCTCAGTATGAGAATTAAGGCAACATGATCACATCTATTCCTATAACTATAAAAGTATACACCATGTTTCTCCTAAGGCAAAAAACAATAAAATAAGCTATGGTTTCCTACATTCTCTTGTGGCTCTTATGTCCAAAATAAGTGATAAGGTACTTCATGCCAAAAGCACAGAAAAATACACTCTTATAAAAGGCTTCTAATTTATAAGTCAAATTCAACTTGTACATTCATTAAAGAAGCATAATGATCCCGGATTGAGATGTGAACCTAAAAAATAATTTCAAACGCCGGCCATTTTCAACAGCAAACTTAATATATTAAAAGGTAAAACAACAAACTCACCAATAAAAAGTTGTCAAAAATTCATTGGTAATCTCACAACTTCCTGGAAAAATACCCTTTACAGGACCTCTTTTTCGTCGATTCGGTTCCAGGGCTTGTAGGTACACTAACTTCTGTCACTTGAGCACTTTCCACCACTGAAATTTCTACCAGTCCAACACCTTTATTCCGATGATTAACTGTCTGTGACGGGTTTCTCGAGACCTGAAAGTAACAGCAGTAAATGGAACTGTTTGGGAGATGGGAGGGCCTTTTTGAAGGACGATTTGGACAACAGAAAAGTGCAGACCCCGTTATAAAAATCTGGTTTATAGGATGTTTAGTGGCTGCAACTTTATAAGGGATTGTTTGGATAAGGCCCGAGTAAATGGGACTGTTTGGAAGAGCCTTTTTGAGGGCCGGTTTGGACAAAAAAAAAAGTGCAGAACCTGTTACAGAATTTGGTCTAGAGGGTGTTTAGTGGCTGCAATTACGCAACAACTTAATGGAGCCTAAGATAAATTAAAAAAGTAACTTAAATATACTATTCCCAGATAATAAGTAATCATTATAAGTTTATAAAAATTGTAAAAAACATGAGCATAAAATCACCTGAGTACGAATATACCGGCCAACTACGCAATCCCAGCGCACCCGTATCCCGAATCAACCCTGCGCATAACACTAACATCAGAAGCATCCAACATTTTTAGAAAACATAATCTCGTGTTTATCAGCTATTACAGCTGCTTTAGACCAGCTATTACATATAATCATGTTGTATTAGAACAAATAACTTAATTTTGATTATTCAATATCACATACTCATTTTTATAAAACACACATCCAAATACCCCATGGGTTTCTTCCCATCTACAATCACAATGCAAATTGAAAGAAGCAATACCTACACATCAAAATGACACAAAATAAGTCCTTTGAGCACGAAAGTATGTTAAAAGAAACTTGAAATCATTTTAAAAATAAAATTACAGATGCACCTAATGTAGCATGTTAGGAGACAAAGCAAAGCCAATCCATTATATTCTCCTCGTTTGAGGACAACTGAATCACCCCTGTGTTGCAAACAATGAGATATTAAATCGAACAAATAACAAAGACACATAAAGTAATCAACCAAAATCCAGCATAAAGAAAAGTACACAAATCAACGACACCCAAAATCTTTAAGAAAAACATACCTTTAATCATTATTTACTTTGTTTAACATCAACCAAATTGAAGTTGTTCGAAATTAGGGTTTATAAACTTTAAAATCAAACGACGGATTCTTTTTTAAATGGAGAAGATGAATGAGATGCTTCTGGAATTTGTGTGAAGATGATATTGTGAGGGGAAATGAGCCAAGAGGTACGTGGCAATGGGGAAAAGCGAGTGAAGTGGAGAAGGATGATACGTGTCCGGTAGTGTTTAAGGGCATTTAACCCGGCCGGGTCGGGCGGGCTTTGGCATTAAATGCATTTAAGGTAACATTGGGATGACAATCTTGCTGATTAATAATATAAGTATATAATGCTTTTATTAGGTAAATATATTTTATATTTTTCGAAGTGATTTTATATGTTCTTAATAATTAAATTCTACTATCGTAGGTTAAGATTACATTCTATAATAAACTTTGATGGGAGATAATAAAGCTTACGAGACAGTCGGTTGGTCAAATGTGTTGTTGAGATAAAATCGCACAAACCACTATATAAATACAAAACATAAACAACCCAACCATTTCTTAATCATCGATCATAAACCCTAAGTTGCAGTTCGATCTATCCAATGGCTGAAAACCGTAGGAAATCAAAACAGAAGCCCAGCATTCGTCCAGAGAAGACGCAGGAAAAACAAACTACCATAGCCATAATAACAGCCAACTCCACCACTGTAAGCTCTTTTAATTTACTCTTGGTCGCATAATAAGTGTCCTAGCTCGGTTTTTAGAAAAAAACACAATTGTAGTAGGGTTTATGACGACCATTCATGAATTTTATAAACAGGTTGTGACCAAAACTTTACTAGATGACGCAAACAATGGCTACAAGAACGGAAATTTTGCATGTTCACCGTTGTCACTTGATATCTCATTAGGAATGCTGGCTGCGGGAGCTGAAGGCGAAACTTTGAAACAATTATTAGTGTTTCTTGGACATGAAAGCATTGACAATTTTCTTTCTCAGTCGCCAAGTTCCATACTTCTTAAATAGATTTTATCAAACCTGAAAATTGATCTTCATCAATTCAGTTTAGCGAATGGTGTTTGGGTTGATAGAAGGGCATAACCTATTCAATCTAGCTATCAAAAGGTTCTTGAAACTGTTTACAGAACATAAGCCAGATCTGTGGACTTCACAGATAAGGTAAATTTTGTATATAAGTACTAAGTTTTTTTTCTTTGAATTATATTTATAAATATTAGTCTTATCGATAAAAAATGTTTTATGGGTGAAGTGTGGTGAAGCAGTCGATAAAATAAATTCATGGGTGCACAAGGAAACCAAGGGATTGATCCCCTCAATTGTTGAAAGGCATGAGTTGAGTCAAGATAGTGTAATGGTCATTGCGAATGCCTTGTATTTTAAAGGAGATTGGGCCAACCCATTTTATGCAGATGAGACAAAAGATAAAGACTTCAGTCTCATCACTGGGGAGAAGGTTTCAGTCCCCTTCATGACAAGTAATCAAGAATTCGAATATGGTTCATTTAAGGGCTACAAGATGATCAAAATTCCATATGAAAGTAATAAATTAGACAAGTCGAATAAGTTCTCAATGTATATATTTCTCCCCCATAAAAAATCTGGATTAAAGAAGCTACTTCAAATGTTCCATTCGAATGATGCTTTATTTCATGGAAAATTTGACCTTGCAAGAGTGTGGTTTGATAAGCTATGGATACCCAAGTTTAAGATATCTTGTACATTTGAAGCTAAAGATGTTATGAAACAAATGGGATTGACATTGCCATTTGAAGAAACCAATGAAGAGCTTAGCGGAATAGTAGACCTAAGAAGTCTCTTTGAAAATACGCTTTATGTGTCGAAAATACTTCAAAAATCTTTTATTGAAGTTGACGAAAAAGGAACTAAAGCCGCTGCTATGAGTTTTATGGATTGTGAAGAGGGAGATGATATGTCAGATTCAGATTTTGAACCTACACCACCAACAAGTTTTGTGGCCGACCATCCATTTATGTTCATGATAAGAGAAGAGTCTTCTCAAGCTGTTCTATTTGTCGGAGTTGTGCTCAACCCTCTCGTTGATAACTAGATGTTCTTTTGGCCGTACTGATCCATTCTCTTAATTCCATCTGCATAATGAATTGAATGTCTAGATTTTTATATCTAAACTTATATATGAATATTCCTATTGAATACCTCTGAAGAAATTCTTGAACCATATTTTGTCTTTGATTCGAATTTAAATGTTGCTTCTTATATTCTCTTTTGTTTCAATCTCATTTACAATTTTGTGTACATCAGCAAAGCCATTTATGTGTTTATTGTACGTTAGACCTCAAGAAGATGGCACATTTGACTTGTTCGCATTTTAGATGGCTTGACATAAATATGATTTTTGGCGATATGCGTTCATATTTTCACTGTTTTTATTCGATATACCTGCCGATGAAGTGTTGTTACAAGTATAGAGCACCTTCTGGTGGTTTCTAAGGTTCATTTTTTCTTTTGTAAGATGAATTGTTTTACCGACCTTAAGACTTAAAAAAACACGTCTAATACTTTGTAAACATTCCTTTATAACTTTAGAAAAATTGAAGTTTATATTATGTAGTTGATTTTAATTGTTGGACGACAATTTAATTGAGAAAGGTAACCTTTTAATATGTGATTCTATTAGTTCAAAAACAGTAGACAAGATTCACTACCTTAATAACCAAAATTCTTATATAATTCGAATAACAGATAATAAGTAAATATACAAAATGTGCAACTGGATATTCTGATTAAGCAATAGAAGGGCTTAATTTTTAAACCGAGTCTCTTGATTAATCAATAAAAGTCAAAATTGACTTCTGTTTGGTCATATTCAACTTAATTTAATCCAACAAATAAATCTCTACAAAAATAGTTATGCTGATTTTGTAACAAGAAAAAAGAGGGTAGTAACTTTAGTTTGAAGTTTATATCTCTTATATAATAAGAGAACAAACAAAATGGACAATCAAATCATCTTAACCAACCAAACTAATCTGATCTGCCCATTTTAACCGGCCAAACTTTTAGCAAAATAACTAAATCGTGTTTGACCCAAACCAGCACGGCCGCACCTGGTGTAGATCATGTGCCTGTTGATGGACTTGTACACATAAACTGTCAAACACACTATATTGCTAGCTTATACATAAGCTTTATTTCCAAGCTTGGTTAAAGATCCAATAACCAAATAGCTTACTTAATGTAGGTGAAGGATGCAATTAAAGTTGGTGAAAGTATAAGGTCTAGCCTCGGGGACAAAGTTAGGAATTGAATCGAGCGATCACTTCAGTTCTTTTCCTCCAGTTGCTATCTGCATGTTTTTGGCGAAAATCAGGTATAAAGCAAATAAGTTCTTCTCATTGGTCTGTCTAAAATCTCTTCTCTTGAGCAAGTCAAAGACCAACAATTTTAGCTCCCGCTTTTTGTTAGGACATTTGGCTGCAAGTTGGGTTCGATGTTCCATTTTCTCCCCAGCACGCCAGTTAGTAAATTAGCTAGGGGTTTTGTAGTTATGACATTTGTTTTAAGCTGGTAGATCTTGATTATGATGAACTTATACAAGTTCACTCTGATGCTAATCAGTGATATATGCAAATCCATTGCTCTGTTATGTTTGGTCCAATTCCATCATTGTCAAGTTGGTGTTTTTATTCTTTGTCCGTGTATATGCAGAAGAATTATGCGAATTGAAAATATAAACTGAAAGAAACCGCAAACTAATCTAATGTTAATCATATCTTTCACATAATTGATTAAAGAGCACAGAAAGGACAATTTGATGGCAAGAATACAGAGGAGTGTTGCTAATAATGTGATTGATACGCATGCGACTGATATAGCTCATTATTCAAGGATGCAGTTGACAAAACTTATAAAAGTGCAGGAATATTTCTATCCATATTGTCTTATTTTGTCTATGTTCAATGGTATACGTAAATGATTTAACACATGTAATTTTGGTAAAAAGATTTTTCCATTTATCCGTACTTTGACAAAAGGGCGAGATTACATGATTGATCAGCTAGCAACTCATATGACTATATGAGCATGTGTATAAAATACTATAGAAGCAGAGATAAAGTTGTGAAATCAGTTGATGATGGTGAGTCCAAAGTGTCCTGGTAGCTTATAAAGTTATGGCATTTCATAATTGTGTTAGAGCACAAGGTACCTTTTAGTGCGCTGGTGTCATGGGAACATGACCCCCACCTCAACACTTTTTCCTATAACATCAATATCTATCACATCACATAAAACACATTCCCTTCATTTCTGATGCTATTAGACACGCCCTTAATTCACACATAACCTAAAACACAGATACAACACACACAAAAACAGTTACCACGGCGCGAGAGGCGGGAAAGTAGACATAATATTGTTGAAAAGTAAACATCTGTTCATAGAAATCCTCCTCTCCTCCTAAGACCGAAAATCCCACATCTATTGATTCTATTGGGACCGGTAAAGAAATATAGGGAAAGGCTAGCAAAGTGGAAAGGCCCACAGAAGAATCTATGACGTTTTGCGGGTGCGTGGTGTCGTTCATTTCAAAAAAAAAATTAGAAATTCCAGGATCAAAACGGTGGAGTAGCCCTTGTTATTAAAACAGTTCTTGCAAAAGCTGTTGTTGAAAAAGCAGTTGTAGCTCTAGCTAATCTTGCTATAAAACTGCCAGAGAGGTTATTTTTGTTAAATAAAAAAGAGTTTATATATTTCATGTAGTACCTACATGAAATATATAAACTCTTTTTTATTTAACAAAAATAACCTCTCTGACAGTTTTATAGCAAAAGCAGCTGGAGGTACAACTGCTTTTTCAACAACTACTTTTGCAAGAACTGCTTTAATAACAATTGTATAGCAACAACTTGCTTTAATAACAATTATATAGCAACAATTGCTTTTGCAAAAACTGCTTGAACAACAACAAATAGCTACAATAGCAACCACTGCTAGAATTCTTGCTAACTCAATACATATACATAGTAATACAACTCAACACCAACCCAGACATGCAAAAAAAGATAGGCTGTTTTAACGAGGGCCTCCCTCAGCTCACCTCCCCTGGAGGTAAGGAAAGAAGAAAACTAACAAATCAGTCCTCTTCCGCCACTTACCTCCATCCAGGATATGGAGCCGCGTCGCTCGGTATGGCAAGCTTCACCGGGGTCACTACTCCCGGGGAAGCGAACAAGTGTGCAACAGGAAGTTACCAGCTTCACCGCCCCGATGGGACTCATGATGCCTTGTTCAATCAATGCCTTCTTGTCCATCTTGACTTGCAGCTTAGAAGATGCCGAATGGCATTTTGTGAGAGCTACCTAGTAGATGGGTTCGCTGATCACATACGATATTTTGGGCAAGCACTGAAAGTGCGATCTCTTTTTTTAGATGGTATGCTATTAATCGTCGAACCCCACCGCAAGAGGAGGGTGAGACTAAGTCTACCGACCAACTTGGACTTGGGCGGTAGACCGACCAACGGGAGACAATTAAGAAGCTAGGCGGAGAGAGGGATCCTCAGGTGAGGAGCACTCTTGGAGTGCAGAGGAGAGAGTGATCCCGGGTGAGGGGCACTCTCGGGATCACTCTCGGAGTGTCCTTGTGTTACTGTCCTTGTGTTATTGTGCCTGCTTTATGTCCGTGTGTTATAGGCCTTGTTTGAGGTGCTTTATGGCTATATAATATTAAAGCAAAGGTGGCTAAAGATGCCTATAAGCTCATAAAAAATAGAGTTTATATATTTCATGTAGGTACCTACATGAAATATATAAACTCTCTTTTTTATTTAACAAAAATAACCTCTCTGACAGATTACCTTTTAGCGCGCTGGTGTCATAGGAACACGACCCCCCACCTCAACACTTTTTCCTATAACATCAAAATCTATCACATCACACAAAACACATTCCCTTCATTTCTGATGCTATTAGACACGCCCTTGACTCACACATAACCTAAAACACATATACAAACACACACAAAAACAGTTACCACGACGCGAGAGGCAATGGCACCACTCACGGTGTGGATCTCGTGCCATAATGTGAGCTGGTTGGATGGCGCGCCGCGTGGGCTGGTTACCACGCCGCAAGAGGCCATGGCACCACCCACAGTGTCGATATCGTGCCACAAAAGTGGGCTGGTGGGATGACGCCATGGCTTAATAGCATGGACACCGTAAGCTCTTATAGTTGGTTAGAAGCAAACATTTTTGCTAAAAAAAATTAAGAAATCTAGAATTTGTTCGTAAGCACGAGAATAAATATTTACACTTGTGAAATCTCCTTAAAATTCAAATAGATATTTATTTTTTAGAAGTGATCTTATATGATCTTATAGCATCCACTATGTGGTTTAACAATAGGTCTAAAAAATATTCTTTACTTTAAGTCTTTTCCGCTAATATATATATAGAATATAGATTACGAGAATATTTACACTTATGAAATCCCTTTAAATGTCAAATAACGAGCGTGTCTACCCGCGTTTCGTTGCGGGATGTTTATCGGCCGTTGTTTTCGACTAGACGTGAGAGGAGGTATATTTTTGTAAATAAAAAAAAATAAAAAAAAAATTAATGGTCGTTAAGTAACGATCGATTTCAAGCACTATTTTGGTGCATTCTAAAAAAAATTAAACTAACCGTCGTTACTTAATGGCCGTTAATGGGGAAAGGGGTGATTTATAAAGAAATTTAAAATGATGGTAGTTTTCATCATTTGACACATAATGTGAGGAGGTATTTCGTAAATACTTAAGGGGCTATTTCGTAAATATAAAAAAAAATAAAAATAAAAAGTTTGGACCGGGTCGGGTCGACCCGACAATTTAATGCAAGTGCTCCTGGTTTTTGTAGCTTATATATAATGCAAATATTCATATTTTTTCGAAGTGATCTTATATGATCTCAATAATCAAAATTTATACCATCCTAAAATAAGATTACATTCCATAATAAAGCTTACGAGACAGTCGGTTGGTCTACTGTTGAGATAAGATCAACACACAAACCACTATATAATAAATATAAATACAATACATAATTTTGACCATTCTTGATCATCGTCATAAACCCTAAGTTGTAGTTTGATCGATCTATACAATGGCTGATCAACAACCCCATATCCGTAAGAAATCAAAACACCCGATCTCTGATGACGACGAGCCTAACATTCTTCCAATGAAGAAGCAGAAAAAACAAAGTCCCACGGCCACAATATCAGCAAACTCCACAAGTATAAGTTCTTCTGACTCACTCTCCATCGCATCATAAGTGTCTACAATGAATGTGACACATGGTTTTTAGAAAAACACACAGTTATTACACTCTCAACTATTACGTAGCTTTTATATATTATATTTGCAGTAGGGTTTATGATGATCATACATGAATTTCAAAACAGGTTGTGACCAAAACTTTACTGGATGATGCAAACAGTGGTTACAAGAACGGAAATTTTGTGTGTTCACCGTTGTCCCTTGATATCGTATTGGGAATGCTGGCTGCCGGAGCCGAAGGACGAACTTTGAAACAGCTTTTGGAATTTCTTTACACGAAAGCATGACAAATTCTTGCTAAGTCCCAATCCAAACTTTTTAAAAAAAAAGTATCGAACCGAAAACAGTCTCAATCAGTTTTGCAAATGGTGTTTTGGTAACAAAAAGTAAAAAAACCTTGTTCAGTCCTCATACCAGAAGTTCCTTGAAACTGTTTACAAAACAAAAGCCAGTTCTGTCGACTTTGGAAACAAGGTAAATTCATCCAATACAGAGTATATATAATTATTAGATTTTTCTTTCTTTCAATTTTATATAGTTTAAATTTAGTGGTATAAATATAATTTGGTTTATGTGTGAAGCGTGATGAAGCAGTTGACGTAATAAATTCATGGGTAAACAAGGAAACTAAGGGTTTGATCCGCTTCATTGTTGAAAAGAGTGACTTGGATCAAGAAAGTGCAATGCTCATTGCGAATGCCATGTATTTTAAAGGAATATGGTCTAACCCATTTGACGCAGATGACACAATAGATAAAAAGTTCCATCTCATAAACGGGGAGCAGGTTTCAGTCCCTTTCATGACTAGTGATAAAATATTCGGCTATGGTTCATTTGATGACTACAAGATGATCAAACTTCCATATAAAAGTGATAAAGGAAAATCAAATAAGTTCTCAATGTATATCTTTCTCCCACATGAGAAAGCCGGGTTGAAGAAGTTGCTTCAAAATTTCCATTCTAATGATGCTTTATTTCATGGAAAATTTGACCTTACACGACAGAAATTTGATGAGCTATGGATACCCAAGTTCAAGATATCTTGTAAATTTGAAGCTAAAGATGTTATGAAACAAATGGGATTAACATTGCCTTTTGAAGAAAAGAATAAAGAACTTAGCGGGATAGTAGAGCCAGATGTTATGCTTTATGTGTCGAAAATACTTCAGAAATCTTTTGTTGAAGTTGACGAAAGAGGAACAAAAGCTGCTGCTTGTAGTGTAGTATATGGAAGGACGACATGTGCTGCAATAAACAAGTATCGACCTCCACCGCTAATTTTTGTTGCTGACCATCCATTCATGTTCATAGATAAAGAAGAACTCGTCCCATGCTGTCTATTGTCGAGTTAGTTGCCTCAACCCTCTAGTTGATAACTAGATATTTTCCTTACTCCTTAACCGTACTGATCCATCCTTTAATTCCTTGCTCATGGAATTTAATATCTGGATTGTACTACCTTAATTATATTTGAATAATCTGTTTTCGTATTGAATACCATTGAAGCAATTGTTGAACCATATTTTATCCTGTACGTGATTTAAATGCTGTTTTTTCAAATATTATTTGTTCGCAGTCTCATGATTATTCCATGAGAAGAAACCGAAATTTATGAGAATATGAAGGGTTCAAATTGTGTATACTTCACATGCCATCTTACCATTCATTGTTGTCCTGTAACCCAAAAACATAAGATTGGCACATTTGCCCGGTTCACTATTATAGATGGCTTGACTTATGTTTAATTTTTGCGATGTTTACTCATATTTTCTTTGTTTTCATTTGATACATGTCCATGACAAATTGTTATAATAAAAGCAATTTAGCATAGACTTTTGCGGCTTTAAATTTGTTCTTGCTTTCTTTGTTTAATTTTCATGGTGATTTGTTTAAAGGGAAAGTGAATGTGTGGTTGTATTGTATACAAGATTAGATGTAGAACTTGTTTAAGTAATTGTCGTCTTATAATTAAAACTTATGAAAACAACTTCAATCATTTCTTTCTTTTGTTATTAGACCAATGTAGTGGTGATCCGCGGGAGACACCGCCACGTCAGCACCAACTCAAGCTATCTCTCGATCTTATACCACAACATGACCAAAACACCTGTAAGTGGTGACGCAGAGGACACCAAACAAAATTTATTTTTTTAAAAAACTTTACATTAATAATTTAAACATTTTACAAATAAAATACGGAAAAAAAAATACACGGAAGAAAGAAACGGAAATAAAACATGACTTGACGGAATTTACAAATACAACACAGAAACTTTAAAACATATAGATTCGGAATAAGTATCCATAGTTGGAATAGTAAGTTGTTGTGATTTCAGAATTTAAAAATCATATTTCGGAATTGAAAATTACATTATGGAATTGAAAATTACATTAAGAAATGAAATTACTTTACGAATTGAATAACATAATGTTAAGCTAAATGGAACCGTATCCTGACGGAAAACTCAACCACATATATTTTTGTAGATGTAAGTGTAATGCTTTAAAGGTTTTAGTAGTAAAAACTGAGATATTGGTAAGTATCATAGCAAACTACCTACTGGATATATCCTTTTCATAACTGACTCACAAGCAGACTTGTAGTGTAATGTTCCAGATACTGTACCTATAGATCTTTCAGATCACAGTCAAATCTTCTCCAAAGCATTCGGAAGAACAAGACTCAACTATAGCAACAACGTTGTTCATGTTTTCCCTTTTTAAAGAAAGTTGTCGACGCTACCAAACTACCAGTTACAGTGCCACCGAAAAACATTCATATAGTTAGTGGCTCTTACCCACCTCCACTGTTAAAAATCAGCATCCGCACCCACATCCTCAAGAAAAATCTGGCATAAATATTCTTGTTCGACAATTAAAATCCTCATCCTGATCAGAATAAATACAATTACTTTAAGGCACTTGTCTCGAGATCATGACCCGCATGCCGGTATTTATCCTAACTGGGTTTGGGGTTGAGGAAGATGGTTCAACACATATGCTATTAGAGAGCTGAACAACACCCGCAGGACCGGGTATTATGGTAACTGGATTTGGGGTGTATGGAGATGGTTCAACATGTGCGCTACTAGACGAACGCAGAACATGTGTTAAATGAGATCAAATCTCATATAGTTCAAAGACTGTATCCATGATCATTTTGTGTAGTGAAATTAGAATCCATCTGGATAGTTGGATAAGAAGTTATGTGATATAATGAGGAGATGGTGGGGGTATTTATAACGAAAAATTAGCCGTTTGAATTCAAAATTTGAAAATATAATAACGAAATTTAAAATACAATACTTTATTTAAAACATTAAATTAAAACAACATTACACTAAAATAGTTTCTAGTTTATTAATCTGATGACTCGTAATCTGAATCAATTCTCATCACCCCAAATTCCATAAAGTATTCATCATCATCAGCTTGTGTTTCCTAATCTCTCCTCTCTTGGCCTTTTCATTCCATTGTTTGTTCTTTAGTGTTTCTCTAAGGCTTCTTATCTCTAGATGTATTGATGTAACCTCCGCAAGTAAGGTATACATCACCTATCTCATGTTCCTGTGATACGAACCACCTATATGGTGTTTTTGAAGCGTGGTTGTATTTTCCATGTAATTCCAACTAACTTAGTATTTCATTTGTTTTTTAGTTTTGTTGGCCGCCTTTTCTGTACATAGAAAGATTTAGCTAATCGTAATCTTTAATCATAACCTTCTTTTAAGAAATGTGTCCGATCAGAAGCACGCTCTCTGTTGAAATGTGATTACGATGTTCTCGTATCTTTTCTAAGATCTTCATTAGTTGTGCATGCATTATTCAAATTGCAAGCTGTATCTAGAATCCTTTTTCTGATACCAAATCTTCGTCAATTATTTTTTGAACCAAACTTGTTTTCAACGTCGCTATTGTAATCCGAACAAACCATATTTAAAAAAGATAATGAAAGTGTATAAAAATGTCTGTGTTTGGATTAAAATGGTATAAAAAAGTGAGATTATAGTAAGAGGATAGTTTATTTGTTTTTAAATTAAAATATAAAGAAAAGTTTTTTTAATACGAAATCTTCCTCCAATTGTAAGGTCGTGCAGAAGATCCTAACTTTGCAAAGGTTGGGGGTGACCAGGTCTTGCTTCAGTCGGCGTAGTGGGGTGACCAGGTCCCTTTTATTGCCACATGGGACGGCCGACCGCAAAAGGTCGTCCCATTACGTTTAGCCTTATACTCCCATCTTCTCTTTAAAAGGTGCCAAGCAAAAATAAAGGGTTTTGCATATAATACACATAAAACATAAATTCCCAATTACATCTTTTGGGTTTGTGTAATTCCGGTACATGATTTCATATTATGGATTAAATTGAGATGCTTATACATGGATTTTTTTTATTGAAATATCAGTTTCATTAAATGCCTACATGATGTTTGATAAATGCTTCATATTAGTCGTATAAAATTTTGAGCTTGTTTTGTAATACGATAGATATTGTATTGATTGAATGAATTACATAAGAGATGGCATATCTATTTATAATAAATAGATAGCTTTGTAAATAAGCAACATCAAACCTAACCCTAATGGACCACAAGCCCACAATCGGGCTTGGGCCACTTATTCGTCTAACATTCCCCCGCAGTTTGAACGAGAGATGAACGAACGCTCAAACTGGTACGAAACTCATTAAATAAACTAGTAGGTAAACCTTTGGGGAAGATATCCGCATACTGATAACGTGACGGGACGTGTAGAACCCGTATAGCACCGGTAGCAACAAGATCCCGAACAAAGTGAATGTCAATCTCGATATGCTTCGTGCGTTGATGTTGCACGGGATTAGAAGAGATATAACACACTCACATTTTCATAAATAGACAAGTGTAGCAGTGGCTAGAGGTGTATGAAGTTCACGTAATAGATTACGTAACCAGCAAGTTTCAGCAACCGCATTGGCAACACCCCGATACTCAGCCTCAGCACTAGATCGAGAGAGAGTAAATGGCGTAATCGATGACCAGGAGAGAAGATTGTTGCCAAGAAAAACACAATAACCAGGTTTATCGCCGATAGTGGTACAACCCCCCAAATCCGCATCTGAGTAAGCCACTAAAGAGGACGTCTTAGGAGGAATAAAGTCTGTAATCCATAGGGGACGAGTGCGCACGCAATACCGTATAGATCCTCTTGATAGGCCGAGAGATGAGGCGCTCAAGGTCATGCATAAAAACAGACCTGCTAACATCATATGAAATATCAGGCCGGGTAAAGTGAGATACTTAAGGCCCCAGCTAGGCTCGATATAGTGTAGAGTCAGAAATAGGAGCACCATCTGCAAAAGTTTTGAGTCCGGTCAACACGTGTACACACGTTTACAATTAAGCTATACAGCCCAATCAAGAACCTCAGTCTGCATACTTGGTTGATATAAGAAACACCCCGAGACATTACGAGTCACAGAAATGCCTAATGAAATAATTAAGTGAGCCCAAAATTCAGTCATGGAGAACTCACTGCATGAAGGAGAAGTGATATCTGTTGTATACAAATCAGAAAAGAATGCAGTCAAAACAAAATACCATCAACAATACAAGCAAGTAGCATACATTGCCCCATGTCCTATAGATGAAATGAAAGGTCACAACGACTTGATGAAACCCAACCCGAGCACAATAACCCCGCAAAATCTCTGAAACCAGGCCTCAAGGCCTGTTTAAGCCCATAAAGTGATCGCTTGAGAAGGCGTACATTTGGGAAAAAAAAAAAAATCGATGCTGCGGATCCCAGAAACCAGGAGGTTTGGGTGCATGTATATGGCAGTGCTCTGATAACGGTCCATGTAAAAAGGGCAGTCTGACATCAAGCTGGTGTACCGGCCAAGTCTAAAATGGCTATACTGAGACTGTTCCCGAATAGTAGCCGTTTTGACAAGACTACAAAATGTCTTTTCCACATCAATACCTGCAATTTGAGTGCTTTACCATTGCAACAAGACGATCCCTTGTACAGACTAGAGGTACCATCACGTTAAACTTATGCCAAAAAAAGCCACATAGAACGAACAATTTCGCGTCCTGTGCCGAGGCACAAGAATCCCAAGTATTTATATTTTTATTAAACAGCATATTCATACAAGCCATAGCACGATACCAATTTTGAGTCAACGAAAAGTCAATTGGATAGAAACTTTGGAATAGGTGATAATGGTGGAAAAACACGTGTAAGTTAAAATGTTGAGTGAGATTGATTTATACCGACACTAAATCTGTGTGACCATGGGTGAGTCGAGTGATTATTGTGTTGTGTTGTAGGAATAGTTTTTCATTGGATGCTTTGATGTGGGCTACGTTGGTGAGTGGGAATGGCTAGACTTATTGTTTGTGAGCCGGTTTGGGAGTGGGCTTTCGTGGTGACGGTGGGAGCAGCAGTAGATGTTTTAGTGGTGGAGGGAAAGTGGTGAATGCAGAAGTAATTTTGGATATGATGTGTTTGATGTATATGTTGGGCTAAAGTGCCAAAAATGAGTACGAGGATGATCCTTGAGATCATAGATCCATATGGGAAACTGTCTCATCAAATTTACAATGACGGATAGATGATTTTGTTCGGGTTTAAGTCCTAGGCATCGATATCATCGTGATTTGACGGATATCCCAGAAAAATTTCGGTGTACCTTCAATTTTTGATTTGTTGAAGATGAATAGCAAAGTGCAACCAAAACAACGAAATCCGCATATTCGTGTTTGTTTTAAAAGGCGAGAGTGAGGAATTTATTGTTACATTAATGTTCGACGCCTTATTTGCAACAACAGACAACACATTCTCCTTAACCACCTTATCTATAACTACATTAATGTTGTCCTTAACCACATCAACCTTGTCCGCAACTACACTAGACGGCTTATCTGCTACTACACTAGATGCCTTAAGACTCTTCTTTACAACCGGCACCTTAACACTTTCCTTTACAACCGGCGCCTTAACACTCTCATCTGAAACCTTACTCGTAACCTTTGGATTATCCTTCTCAACAACACTCTCAACAGCCGCAAAAATTGGCGCCTTAACATTAGCCACAACAACCGGCTCAGTCTCCTTATCACTCTCCTTATCCTTAGAAAGCCTAGTCTTACGCTTATACTGTAAAACATCAGCCGCAACAACCGGCGCCTTAACACTCTCTTTTGCAACCGACGCCTTAACACTCTCCGTTGCAACTGTCACCTTCTCAATAATAGGTGCAACCACTGCCGCCTTATTACTCTCATCTGAAACCTTAGAAACCTTTGGATTATCCTTCTCATCAACATCCGACTTTTCACTCACAACAGCTGAAACATTACTCTTACCAACCTTACTCGTAAAATCACTCTCCTTAACGACAATCGACTTCTCAATAGACTTAATGACACTCTCCTTAACGACAGTCGACTTTTCACTCATAATAGCCACAACCTTACTCTTACTAACAACATAATTTCCCTTCACAACAGCCGCCTTTTCACTATCCTTTTTAACTTCACCAGTTATAGGATCATATTGAGTCACCGGCTGTGGACTAAGACCCCTTTCACTCATCGGAAGCCACCTACTCTTAGGAGAATTACTTTAACCAGTAACCTTCGATTTCGATTTAATAGGAGAAATACGATCAATCGCCTTAACACCTAACATCAAACAAAAATTTATAAAAAAACATCAGATGAGAAAACAACTAAAATCACATAGGATTTTGGTATGAATCACGAAATCATAAAAATAAGGAAAAGCTATTGAATTAGCACAAAATAAGCAAAAGCTATTGCATAAGTACCATACATCTACCAACAAAAAATCATCAACAAACTGATAAAATAAAAAAAACAAAATAAAACCTAAAAAATACAAAATAAAGCACAAATAAACAAAAGCTATAAAATAAGTTACATCTATGGCTTGTGTCCAAAATAAGCAACAATAAGAAACTAGTAATATCAAATAAGCATTAGATTAGATAAATAAAACATAAAAAATACTAAATAAGCACCAAACAAGCAAAAAAAAATGAAGAATAAAAGAAATGTATACCAGGAAGCTTATTCCGATGCTTATTTTCATCGGAATCCGGCAACATATCTCCTTTAGATAGCTTTATTTCATCGCGTATATTCATCTTATAAGATTGATTTTGATGAAATCGATTTAGATAGCCGTATTTCACAGTTAGGGTTTTGATTTGGAGTTAATTTGAAGGAAAGAAAAAGTTAAGGTTTTGATCGGATAAATTAATGTTTGTGTGTGTTTTTTTGAAACCGTTGGGGAGAGAATGAAATGAGATGGAAAGTTTCGTTGGGGAGAAAAAGGAAATTAAGTGAGACCGTTGGATTGGTATTGAAATCAACGGCTTAGATGGAAAGTTTCGTTCTTTTTTTGGACCTCGGGAACTTTTCTCATATAAGTGTTACTCTTTATCGTCAAATTACTTACTATAGAATACACTTTAATAAACAATCCGAAATATTCCAAACCACATGCACTTAACTGTTAATGAACTATAAAATGTAGTATTGTGTGCATAGTAATAAGTGGGATTAAAAACTGCTGGTAATGTGTTTAACACCCTGACGCGCTTTCTCTTTATTATGGTTGAACTAAAAAGTGTCTTGCGGAGTCACGGTTCAAAATGAAAAACGATTTTAGTTTTTTGTTTAATTACTTTACTTATAAGTAAAAAAGTAACCTGGAACTTCGATAGTTCGATTGATCGTCACTTATTTCGGCAATCTTTTAGTCAAGAGTTAACCCAATACCAACTTACTCAATGTGTAACCTAACTAGTCGATAGTTCGATTGATGGTCACAGTGTGAAGCAATAGGTATACGAAAAGAAACACCAGAGATACTATAAAATATAACATTTGTCAACATGAGTTTGGTTGTGTTTGTTCTTATCTTAAAATCTGAAAAGCATCTAAAGTCTGGTTCGGTCAGATAATTTTGCATTTAGGTGGTTT
Source organism: Tanacetum coccineum (assembly GCA_026074375.1). NCBI lineage: Eukaryota > Viridiplantae > Streptophyta > Magnoliopsida > Asterales > Asteraceae > Tanacetum > Tanacetum coccineum. The sequence goes on along the minus strand of BQNB010075895.1, from coordinate 11,002 downwards.
GTTTTTTTAAATTTAGAAGCCAAAGATATCTAAATAACCTCTTATTCGGTAAGACGTTGGATAACATCTTGTTACATCTGAAAGCCCAACAAAAAGTAACCAACATATCACGGTACTCATTTAGTTCTTTATGTAATATGATAGATATTGTATTAATTGAATGAATTACATAAGAGATGACATATCTATTTATAATAAATAGATAGCTTTGTAAATAAGCAACATCGAACCTAACCCTAATGGACCACAAGCCCACAATCGGGCTTGGGCCACTTATTCGTCTAACATGTTTATGGTATAAGTTGTGTGTAGAATCATAAAAGTTTGAATCGTTGCCTAGAAATTTTCATGCTCTTTAGTGCAATCTGTTTCTACCTATCCCACTTGTAACATGTAACGTAAACATGATGCGAAAACTTGTTTACATGAAGTCGGTTTTTAACCCATTTAATCTGGCATTTGATCCCCACAACTTCTGAATATACAATATACAATATATATATATATATATATATTACATTATATTTTTACATTATATATAAGACGATGTATGCCACATCATAATGCCAATAATGCCATGTCATCATTATTTGTAGGAAATTTCATTTTTTTAATACAAAATTTATAATTTTATTAAAAATAATGTACCCTACAAGATTTGAACTTGGTTGTTTGTAATATTAACAAACAACATGACCACTAGGCCAATTGTGTTTTTTTGATTTTCTTTACACAATTAAAATATATAAGGTCATGTAAAGAATTTATAATTTTTCCAAATCTGTAAGTTAATTTGACAAAGAGATAAATATGGAATTTATTCTTAGTTGATATATATCTCAAAAAGATAATTTAAGAATTGATTTTGAGAAGATATCAATAAAAAAATGATGCATAGTTTCTTGGAAGATATTAGGGCAACTCATATCAATCCTTAGCTCTAGCCTAAAAACCATGGCAATGCATCCGCGACATGTTTGCCACCATTGTTTATTGATCAAGTTAAAATATCATCTACATTTAAATTTGTTCAACAAAAATTGGCCGAAAAAATTTATGTTTCATTTTCTTTATTTGTTTATTCGGGGAACACTCGACAAGGTTTTACACCTCATGTTATTTCTGCTGGAGAGGTATGAAAAAACACATACCTCTGTAAACTATTCCATTATATCGTTTGCAATCCGATTACATATTATTATTTACTCTGTAAACTATTCCATTATATCGTTTGCAATCCGATTACATATTATTATTTATTCTTATGTAGATATTTATATATTTATCTACTTAACTAATGAATATATATGCTTCCACTTACGGTTTCTGCCCTAAATAACTTCACAAGATGTTGATCAGAAACTTATGTCGTTTATGAAACAAAGCAAGCAAGAGATGTGTGTCCTCTCAGCATCTGGTTCGATCTCTAACGCATCTCTACGCCAGCCAGCCACATCCGGAGGCAACATTACTTAAGAGGTGAACAATCTTCACAGTTTCAAAAGTTTTTTTTTCCCAAATACACATATCAAATCGACTTTAATTTGCGGTTTAACTTGTATCAGGGTCGTTTTGACATCCTATCGCTAATAACAAAAAAAAGGTACGCCTTCTTTTCTCAAAACCCTAATGCAGGTATGCCAATGAGCTTCATGGTTGACCTGATTTCAGAATAGCTATAATGCGGGGATTTTCATGTCACAAAACATAGCATCTTTACAAGGATTTTTATTAAGCTCTATATGTCACAATCACAGCTAATCATTGACACGTATGATTTTTCCCAAGAAACTTTGACAGTAATTACATGTTATTATGAAGTAGGTTAACCATGTCAATCTTTACTGAATGCCACAAGACTTCCTTAAGATTTCGAAATGTAGTTTAACAAATAAGTCACATACTGCCTGTGCACCTTTTTATGATAATTTATATATGTGTAGTAATACATTAATGGTATAAAGATACTAATTTATTTATGTTATTTGAGCAGGGGAAAAAGCAGGAGTAAGAGGAAGCACAAGCATAGTCTAATATACAACGTGCCCGGCCAGGAAGCAGATTGCGGTACGTGCCTTAACAATATACTAATAAGATTTATTAAGATTGTATATGGAATGGCTTTTTCCTATCGTTCTTGCGAGGATTAAGTAGAGGAGACGCTACAAGGATCAATGGTCATACAACATTAAGCTATACACGGATGATTCAACAAAAAAAAGGAGATGGTGCTTTGGTCAATGAGGATCTTTCTCCAGCACATTCTGCTAGCGGTTTCTTCAACAATATACCTTATTTAGTCTCTAGATTATGTTATTGCATACCTATCATTCTACAGGTGCATCTAATTGTATTTTTATTCATCAGATCACGAGCTCAGAGGTTACAAATTAGCGTTGGAATGGCCGAGAAATCCGCTCCTGCATACGAGCAAGGGTATGTAGATTAACTTCTCATGTGCATTGACATGTTGGAGTATTTCATGATCTGTGTTTAATCAGAATGCTTTCACATAGGTTCATTTGTTTTCTAATATGCAATTATAATTAGTTTCATGTATATGGAACCAATACTATGATCTATTATACTCTTGCATATCCTAAATCATTCTTTTCATTCGATTCATTATTTGATTAGAATTGCAGACGACGTACAAGGAACACCTGTGCACAAGCGCCACCGTGAGGAAATAGGCGAATCTTGCAACCAATACCATGAAATATGATAAAGGACTTCCATCAATATCGTTATTACATCATAACTTTTTTTTGTTCTAGATTGCTACCCATCATTAATCTAATATTGTTCGGTCGTCATTTGTTTAGTCCCTTAACTTAATATTACTTCAGATTGGCATGTATATCAAGCAGATTACCTTTCCTAGATACCACAATCATATATTAGTTCTTAATTTTTTTTTTCATCCATTGTTCATTTTGTTCTATCTTAACTTAGTAGTACTGGAAAAATGGAATCCAGTATCACATCAGACTCATTGGAAATCAAGTGCAGTTGTGTACTCAAGATGGCTATATTTATGATAATGGACTAAAAGCTATTGAAGTTACTAATAAGAGGGAGACTGCTAGTGTTTGGAGCGAGTTAACTAACATTCCACTTTATAACGCCATTGTTTGGATTGATGTTCGAACCACTTCGATTTGCAGGTACAATTTTTTATTCAATGTATCTTTTCCTAAATTTACTTTGTTTTCTTTGAAAAGTTGGCTCCTCTTTGAGCCGACGACTACTGCTCTTTCATATGGATTGAACAACAAAGAGGGTATAATTATTGTTTTTGATCTTGGTGGTGATGCCTTTGATGCTTCAGGCTTGGCGATATCAAACGGTAATTCTGAGGTATGTAATGTTTAAGACTTAGTGGGTGTTTGAAATGTGTATATTCAGTTTATATTTGTGGCCTTTAGGAACTTTGAAATACGCATAACCAAGTTGGTTATTGGTAGGTGCTTATTTCAGCAAAACAAAAGCCAATAGCAATTCAAATGCTACAAACCGCTTATTGTATTTTAAAAAGCATTAAGCCAATGAGACCAAAAAATATGCAATCCCAGTTCTCGAACATTACACATGCAACCAGCTTCACATTGTTTCCTTCTCGTATGTTACTGGTTGCTTTCTGGGAAAGTTTAATTGGCCTTGACGATAACCTGAAAGGCTGCTTAAGGGACGTTGTAAGTAAATATAACTATACTCAACGTCGCATAACTTGTATGTATATATGTGTTTTCTAAGTGTTCCACAGCTTTAACTTATCTTAGGAGCTCCTATACTGGCCATATCACATGAGTGGGTTGATTCAGGTTTCCATTAGGTTAAACAGATTAAATAAGAATGGTTGGTGGGTCATTAGGCTCCTGAAATGTTTTTGAAATGCATAAAACTTTATAGAAAATTAATTGAAAAATTAGATTGTTATTGAATTGATATATCTATTGCAAATTTCAGCTACCTATTTTGGTCATCGAAAAATGGTTCTCATGGACCATTTCATACTCGGGCCGCTTCATTACAATATTGGCATCCTGAAATTGAGTTTTCGTAGAATAAGTAAGACATCTCAAGATATAAAAAATGGTCAAACGGGTAAAAAATATTAAAAATGAATTATTGTAGGTTCACGTTAGGATTGGACGCCATTACTATTTCTTTAACTGATGGATGCCATTCAGAGCTTTCTGGTTCTTAAGTGACGGATGCAGGAATTGCATATCAAGGTTAGCATATTAGTAGTTTTTCATGCTTATCCTATAAAAAATAATGCATGTGATATCAATTATGTTGATAAAGTATCTGGGATACGCAGGCAAACAACCTTTGCTTGCCCTGCATGGACCTGATGTTAGAGGACGAATGGCATTGTTATTCATGCTCTTCATCTGTTAATAGCATGCATGTAGTCCAATAAGCAAGTTTGAGCTTTGTTTAACAAGCTAGAGTAGAGTATGCCGCTGCTAAAACAAGACTATTTTGCTAAACACATCGTGTGATGAGTATTGCTCAAGGCTCGAACCACTCAAGGTACCGTAATGGATATATAAAAAATGTGTAAATTTATAATTTTCCCTGCTTTTTAGGTACTATTAAGTCTTTTGTATGAAATATGATATCTTTTGTATGAAATATGATATCTGTTTAGTTGCATAAAAACTGAAAGATGAAAAGGCCTGTTTGCCCACTTAGTTCATGCGGTCAGTAAATGCTATTTTTCTTAACAACTTTTGCTTTATTTTTCTTAATTTTCAGGTTCAACCAGGAAAGAATGTTGGAATTGGCAAAGATTACACCATCTTCACTCTAATTGACGGATTGCTGGAGTTTGAGAAGTTTGGACCTCATAGGAAGAAGGTACAATCTTATTTCTGAAACCTATAGTGACACCGCATCCCACTGATGATGAAACGGTTATGGTTTCATTACGCTCAACTTCAGGTATAATGACA